>JAMYWD010001281.1:0-32000 GCA_028583415.1 Protea cynaroides
AACTTATCTTTTGTAAATATCTACCCCTGTAATAGCTGTTACAGCTAACACTTTGGTAAGGGTGTTGAACGGTTTATAATCGGTTAGACTTTCCGGTCCGGTTCGGTGCGATGTATTGGAGGGTAAAACCAAAATTGATCTGACTAACTAAATGGTGTCAAAATTGAAACCAAAACCGATTAGTAATTTATTTCGATTTGTCAATTTTTAAATAGTTTTTCATTAATCGATTTTATTTGCGGTTTATAAACAGTTTAATGCATAAGTTTTTAATCAAATTTTTATTAAAAATATATATACATCTTCTCGCAATCCTACACTCTCATTTTTATGGAGATATTGTTGACCTAAAGTGCACCTAATATCTTCTCCAATAAAAGCAATAAACTACAATATCTATCCGATTAGAAATGTGACTGAATAAGCTAATAAACACAACAACCAACTCATACTAAGTCTATAAATTTGACTTTTTTATATATATATATATATATATATATATATATATATATATATATATATATATATATATATATATATAAAGGAAACCTTATATAACTTAAAATGAGAAAGAAAATCAGCCACTTGTTCCATGAAAACATGATCCCCTTGGAAATGAATGTGAACTTTCTAAAGAAAAAATATCATTGTTTTAAAGCTTTAGCTGCCATTTGTTTACTCGTTTAGCTAGTTTAGTTGTTTAAAGTTAAAGATAAGATAACTTTATAAGGGTATTAAATGGTTTAAACTGTCCATTTAATTCAAACCAAAACTGAACCATTTATTAAACGGTCTACCAGTTTCAGTGTAAATGGCCTGGTCGATTTGTTAAACAATTCCGGTCCAAAAATTGAATCCTTCCCTCTTGGGTGTAGTTATAGTAACAATAGGCTATTCTCTATCATCTAGGCCCTCTTTAACTTTACTCCCTTGGGTCTCATGCCATCAAGTTCCAATGGGGCCCACTATCTAGAGGTGGGTCTCACATCACATGGAGGATGAGCAATATGGGATTATGGATAGTGGATCATACTCCCTATTTAGAAGAGCTAATTCCAAGGTAGAGATGCAAAGTGGAAATAGATGGAGCCCACATTCATTGTAATTTGTTCTATAAATATGGGAAGCCATTCTGCCTTCATGCATTAACATAGAGAGTATTGACTCACAAGAAAGAGTGAAAGAGATGGCAGCTTCTTCTCGTAGCATTAGTTACTTTTTGTACTTGACAACCTTAATGATCGTCGGAATCTTAGTTTCTGGCAACAAAATCACTATACAAGATGAGTGCCAAGGTGATGTTAAGGGAGTACTCACCCAATGCGCGACATTTATTGATAGGGCGGGGCCGTGGCCGATCCATCTACCATCTGTTGTGATGCTGTAAAGACAACTGATATACCATGTGTGTGTAGTCAACTCCCTTCCGTTATAGCGGGAGTGATCAGCAAGTGTGAAGGTAACCACATGTTGCACGATTCGCGGCAACCCCCTTCCCTCCCGGGAGTCCAATGTGGAAGTAAGAAGTCTTTTACCTCTACTTTTCGTTCAGATTTTGTGTGTTTTGCTTTGTTTCTCTTCATAAAAATTAAAATTCAAGAGAGAGAGAGAGAGTTGCGATTTATGTCTTTTGGTCATTGTTAAATATTTTTTGACTTCTTGTTATTTACCGATCTCTTGTTCATGGGAAACTTGAGCAGTTTTAAATTTTTAATGGTAAATTCACATTTTCTTTCATGTGAATTTCCTTGAACTCCTTAGGATCCGAAGGGATTAAAACCAATAATGTCGGGGATGAGAGGATGGAATTTCCATTCTTTGCATGGGAATAGTAATAGTAGAGGGATTTGTCCGAATGTAATGAGGGTGGTAGCCAGTTCCCTTCAATGCATGACACATTCATTTATCGTTACGGAAACCTCAATATATAGAGGATAGTTTCGGTATTTCATTTGGGGACTGTGCAAATCTGACGGTAAAATGACCTTAGTTTATTACAACTAGAATAATCCTTAATTAGAAAAATGTTTGAAAAGATTTTAAAATTGATGCTTTTATAGGTGTATTCAGAATAAATATATTATTCCTTGTTTTATTCACAAAATGTTTTTGAGGGATAAAAAGGATGTTTCAAAAATAATTTGAAAATGACCAATAATACTTGTTTTATCAAAAAATATATGAAAAGGTAGAATTAGTACTTCACTAGAAAAAAAACATTTGTTACTAAGAGGGAAAAATAAATAAATAAATAAATAAAACTAATATAGCATCATTTCATAGAGATGTTTTTTCAGTGGATGAACCTATATTTACTCTAATATTTTATTGTTTCTATTTCAGGTTAGATACGTATTAAGACATGATGTTTAGAGGAGGAGGAGGAATAAAGCAAAGCATGTGGCTCATTTTCGAATAAATTTAGTTATTTAGGTTTTCTGATAATGTATGGATTTATTATTTACACCATCTTCCCCTGATATTTGTTACTCCAAAAAAAATTGTGTTTATTTGCTATTGGTCATGCGTTTTTGCATGCGAATAAATCTAATTTCCAAAGAAATGGGTTGAACCAAGATTTACATCAATTTCAAAATCATATACCGAGATCATAGATGTGCCTGATACAAAATCCAAATGGTTCGTAATATGGATTGGATATTGTGCTTTCAAGAAGCTTATTATCAATGTTTAAGTACAACCCAGGCCACTTTCACTTTAAAGCAACAAAAAGGATCTTGAGATATAATTAAGGAATTGTTAGCTATGGTTTCAGATTTTCTAGAAATTCTAAGATGAAATTCATTGGATATTGTGATAGTGATTGGGGAGGTTGTCTTGATGATATAAAAAGCATCTCCAACTATGCATTAACTCTTGGTTCTGTTGTGTTTTGTTAGGCTTGAAAGTGGCAATAATCAGTTGTTCATTCCTCTATTGAATCTGAATATATTCATCTTCATTGGTAATTTCTCAAGGAGTTTTGTTGAAAAGAATTATAGATCATATTGTGGGAAAAAGAAGAAGAAAGAATTGAAACCTATTATGACAATAAATCAGCTAATATAGGAGATGGCTCATTTTATAGAGTGAATCTTTGGAATTTTCATTCTCCAATAAATGAGGGACTAAATTCTTCCTACCTCATATATTTCCTCCATTTGTTGTCTCCATCCTTTAGTCTTACATCGATGAGAGAGTAAGGTTAGAAAATAGAAGTTCATCAATAAAGGTTGATTGTGTTGATACGTATCAATTAGAAATTAGAGGTGTAATCATTCAAAACCAAACCAATTGATATCAATCCGATCATTGACCAATTGATATAGACTGATTACATTTTTTATCGTTTGTTATGTATAAGGGTGGGTGGTACCGCTCAAATTGCGACCAATCTTCCTAAACGTGGGCCGGGCTTAGAGCGCATATATAAGCCCGATTGTATACAGTAGTTATCGACCAACTGATTAAAAATAGGTCAATGTTCAGCTTTTGAAAGTAACTAATACACCGGTCATAGTCTGATGTCTTAAAATGGTAGAGACCAATTAGGTTCGAAAGATACGGTTGTGAAAGATCGATTGGCAATCCATGACAGCGCATGAACTCTTTTCCCCAAAAACAAAGTGCATGAAAAACAAAAGGATCCACCCTGCCCTCGAAAATATTGCAACCACTAGGGGTGTCAAAATTGGGCCAAAACCGAAAACCAAAACTGAACCAAGCTATTTTTTTGGCCCAAACCAAACAGTAACCGAACCTTATTGGACAAGATTTAGGTTGTATTTCTAAAGACCTGATGGAAAACCAAAATCGGACAGGACCAATTGATAAGCACAAACCAAACCGAACCAATAAATCGAAATTGAATCAATACGATAATGGCCCAATAAGAATCCATTAAGCCAACATTTTATTAAATAAACCTGTCAAAAACCAACACAGAGATCAAACCAGCCCGATATAACCCCTTAATCCAACTTTACTTTTTTACTATATATATATATATACCGAATCCAAACCAATAGTGGATTGATAAGAGTCCGTTAGGCCAGTCCAATAACAAACCAACACCAGACCAGCCCTTTAACTAACTTGGACCAATGCAGCCCACCCTAGCCCAAAAAAACCTGAGATCGACTTGGCCCTGACCAAAACAGCCTATTGACACCCCTAGCAACGACATCTGATTTTACGGCCATGTACACTATTCATTTAGCAATTTAAGTGTAGGACAAATCAAGTGTATAAAGAGAAGGCAACTACTTTGTTAGGTGGTCGGTTGCATAAGTGCATTCACCTAGGAGATCAAGGGTTCGACTGTCCTGTCTTCATTATGCAAAAAATAAACTATGTCAAATGTCAAAATCCCTGCATATTTGGATCACTCTCATAATCATAGGATCCTATGGGTGTACTAGGATATGATGTAGAACGACTACAAAAAAAAAAAAAAATACAATTAAAGATTAAAAAAAAAAAAAAACCTAGACACCATCCAACCGTTGATAATGAATTTGTGAGTGATGCAATCCTTCGAAATTGCTACATAAAAATGATAATAACAGCTTGCATGGGTTGTTTCTTTCTTTCATTATTTTTTTTTCTTTGGTAAAGTTTTTGGAATTTTTGTTTTTTGGTACTAAAAGTTTTTGGGATCAAACGAGTGCTTTTTTGTTTTCAAACGAGCGCTTTTTGCTTCACGTTATTCATGAATCATATATTAATCATTTTTTTTTCAATGAAACATATAAGAGGGTTTGGAATCAGTTAAGAAAAGTGAATAAGGATATGTATTTGATGGATTGAGATCTATGGTAACAATTCTACACATCATACGCTAACCGTCTGGCTAGAATTTCTTATCACATTCTAATTGAATCATCTCTAATGCATTTGGCTTGACTAATTAACACATTTTTGGATCACATTTCAAAGCTCGTGTAACACCCCGGTTCTTCCAGGTTGTTAAATTTACTTATGCTTCAGTTTGGACAGGTGAAGGAAATTCAAGAGGTTAGTAGGGGTATTTTGGTAATTTCACATCATGCTCATAAAGGTAAATGAATTTTACCTACAATTGGATATTGCCATTCTTAGGTTTATAGATTTTAAAAATAAGGCTTGAATGATTAAATGGTCATGAAATATAGTAAGATTAACATATATAAAGATGCTTGTATTAGTATTGGCTTACATAGAAATAGATAAGAAGTACATAGGTATTTTATTAGTAAAAACTTAATTATTGACACATGCTAGACTAATGGCTTCTTTACAATTAAAGTGTAATGTTAATCATAAGTAGTCTAGTGTTCAAAATTCAAGGAGATAAATAAAGAGGTTTTGTTTTGTATGAGTGTTTATATTTGAGACCCACAACATGTGGTTGATCCCTATTGGTTGGAGATGATTAAGTTGATTTCTGAATTAGAATAGCATGGGTGTAAATATGAAATAAAGATAAGGGCATTCATGGTCCCTGAAATAAAAGGGTACCAAATATATAAAAGGGTACCAAATATAGGAAAATTGGGTAGTGCATGTGTTTTAAATAAAATAAATAAAGGATATAAGGGTCAATTCACTTTTTGTGGTTTCCCTTGAAGTATGGGCTTACTCTATATGCATTGGTGATGTGAGAAGACATATTAGAGAGTTCACTAACACGTAGTTAGATCCTAAAATCAATCTAGATCCTAAAATCAGGGAAGATTGATTTTAGGAAGTGTATTCCAATTGCACTACTATAAGCATATAAGCAGACTTACGTTAGAATTTTCAAATTTCAAAACTTGCCTTTAACTCCTAATATCTCTCTCCTTTATTCTCTCATTGTAATCTTATCATATTTTGAATTTAAAATATTGTAACTGATTGTAAATGTATTCATCTATTTAAAGGAATACACACTCATCAAAATATAGTGGAAATTCAAAAATCAAATCTGTCTCTTCATGGTATCAGATCCCATCTAGACCAACGTCTATCCTCTTTTTTTTTTTTTTTTTTTTCCTCTGCAAATGGCAACCACCACCTCTTCCACTACATCTTCTGCAAATCCAATTACGACCTCTACCATTTTCTCACCCACCAACATTATTCAATATCTTTCCATCAAATTAAACCGAACCAATTATGTATTATGGAAATCTCAATTTCTTCCTCTTCTGAAGGCTCATGACCTGATTGGTTATGTTAATGGTGAGTTTTCTCCTCCCCCACAATATCTTGCCACCACCCCAACCACAGCCGAAGCTTCTGAGCCCACTCCTCCTACTTTAAATCTTACTTACACACTATGGCACAAACAAGATCAACTAATTCATAGTTGGTTGATTTCTTCCTTAACCAAACAAACACTATCCCAAGTTGTTGGTCTATCTACTTCGCAACAAGTTTGGAGCACACTTGAGCACATCTATGCCTCACAATCTCAAGCACGCATCATGTAATTAAAATTTCAGCTGATGCAACTAAAGAAGGGTCATCTCTCCATGGCTGACTACATTCAACATGCTAAGCAAATTATTGACAATCTAAATGCCGCAGCTCATCCAGTTTCTCACCAAGATATCATTCTCAGTCTTCTTAAGGGCCTTGGCCCTGACTATGACTCATTTACCACTTCCATTATCACCAGAATTGATCCCATATCTATTGATGATTTCTATGGCTTCCTCCTAAATCAAGAACTTCTTAAAGAATCAAATCACACTGCTGTTGATGTCTCCACTCTTGAAGCAAATCTCTCTCATCACGATAATGGCTTGCTCCCTTCTCCCCATCCCTCCACTCGAATCTTAACCCTTCCAATTTTTGAGAATAACGGTTACAATGGTCGACGTCGAGGTCGAGGTCGTGGAAGAGGTGGTTATCCCTCCTACCATCAAAATGTACGCTCTCAAATGCCTCATCATGTTGCTCGACCCCCTGCCAGATCTACAATCGGACAAATCACATTGCAAGCAATTGTTATTATCAGATTCCAAATCAGAATTCTCATGGTCCAACTTCTCCAGTAGCATATGTTGCTTCTCCATCCACGTCCTTCGATATTGCTTGGTACCCTGATTCAGGGATCACACACCATCTTACTTCACACATTGAAAATTTGAATATGAGCAGCCCGTACAAAGGACGTGATCAGATTAGAGTTGGAAATGGTAAGGGTTTGCACATACATTATATTGGTTCTCAAGCACTTTCTTATCATCATTTAAATGAATGATCTATTACTTGTCCCAAAGATTACTAAAAATTTGATTTTTGTTAGTAGATTCACAGCGGATAATAATGTATATTTTGAATTTCATCCTCAATTTTGTTATGTTAAAGATCAAATGACGGGCAAGGTGCTTCTCCGGGGTCGGCATGAACATGGCTTGTATCGTCTTGAAGATACGGCTCCAAATAAAACCAGCCATGCACCAATGGCTCTTGTTGTCGAGTCTGCTACTTCATCCATTTGGCATGCAAGGCTTGGACATCCTTCAGCAAGGACTCTTTCATTCATCTTCAAAACAAATAAATTGGGTTGCTCTTCTGATCCTCAACCGTAGTAAGTTTGTGAATCTTGTCAACTCGGTAAAAGTCACAGGCCGCCCTTTGTACCTGATCCAAAGTGAGCTATTGTTCCATTTGAGATAGTACATTCGGATATTTGGGGGCCGGCTCCAATAACCTCTACTAATGGTTATCGTTACTATATTTCTTTTATTGATGATCATAGCAGGTTTACTTGGCTTTATCCTTTGACTCATCGATCAGAGGCATTCTCTAAGTTTCTTGCCTTTGAGAAATATGTCAAACTTTTATTTAATGCCTCTATTAAAATTTTCCAATCTGACGGTGCTGGAGAATATATAAAGTTTGCATCTCATTTCCAAAAGCAAGGAATCAATCATCGGCTCTCTTGTCCTCACACGCCGCAACAAAATGGGCGTACTAAAAGGAAACATTAGCACATTGTTGAAATAGGGCTCACATTGCTAGCTCAAGCGAACATGCCTAATACATTTTGGGATGATGCTTTCTTCACAGCTATTTATACCATCAACCGATTGCCGAAGCCAATTTTGGGTATGATCTCACCCTTTCAAGCTCTGTTTGACAAGACTCCGGAATACAACTTGATGAAGGTGTTTGGGTGTGCATGTTATCCCTATTTACGTCCCTACACGGCCCATAAGCTCGAGTTTCATTCCAAGAAATGTATTTTCATAGGATACAGTGCAGCACATAAGGGGTATAAGTGTTACGATCCTAGTACACGACGCACCTATGTGTCTCAGCATGTCCTTTTTGATGAAACAATCTTCCCGTATGTAGCCATGTAAGAATTGAAACACAAGAGGCCAACCCATTGGTTATCATTCCTATTTCCTCAACATATGTTGTCTATCCTTGTAGACAGGGGGTGACACATAATGCCTCATGTAACCAATCACCACCGCTTGATCTTACTAATATATCCCTTCAAGCTACAACCCCACCACCACTACTACCTTTTAATACACATTTACCTACATCATCTTCAACCCCATCATCATCAGGACCATCACTACCTTCTCATTCCCAACCACCAACTATCCATGAGCCCAACATAAATATCCCACCACACCATCCATGGTGATTCGCTCAAAGTCTGGTATTACAAAACCCACAAACAAGCTAAATCTTTTAGCTACCAAACATCCACTACCAACAGTATACTTGTCCTCTACAGATTTCGGTGATTTGGAGACCTCTTGTTTTACTCATGCAAATAAAGATTAGAAATGGCGAAATGCAATGAGTGAAGAATTTAATGCATTGTTGCTAAATGGAACATGGAAACTAGTGCAACCAACTCCTGATATGAATCTCATTGGATGCAAATGGGTGTACAAGATCAAGCGGCATGCAAATGGCACAATCCAATGGTACAAAGCCTTTTTAGAAGAAAAAGGATACAATCAACAAGAAGGGGTTGATTACTTTGAAACTTTCAGTCCAGTTGTCAAACCTCCTATAATTCGGACTGTCCATTCATTAGCTATGTCATAGAGATGGGTGATTCGGCCATTAGATGTTAAAAATGCATTCCTACGTGGAGCTCTTAAGGAATGGGTCTTTATGACCCAACCATAGGGGTTTGTTGATCTAAACAGGCCTAATTATGTATGCCATTTACAGAAGGCTTTGTATGGTCTCAAGCAGGCACCCCGAGCATGGTATTATTGGCTAAGTACTTTTCTCATCTCCATTGGATTTAATACTGCAAAGACTGATACATCCTTACTTATGTACCATCGTCAGCAAGATTATATCTACATTTTGGTCTACATTGACGACATCATCATCACGGGATCTAAATCATTGGCAGTTCAACGAGTCATTGACTCACTTGCCAATGAATTTACAATTTCAGATTTGGGTGATCTGCATTTCTTTTTAGGGATTGAGGCACATTGCACCAAAAATGGACTACATCTTACTCAACAAAAATATGTCCTAGACTTGTTGTGAAATATAAAAATGGATGGTGTAAAACCCGTGGGTACTCCTTGCACCACTGCTCCACTTTCTAAGAATTAAGGAACATCTTTAATCAATGCCATTGAATATCGATCCACAGTTGGTGCTCTGCAATATCTCACATTGACTCGGCCTGATATTGCATACTCGGTAAACCGAGTGTCAATTTATGCATGCTCCCACAACAGACCATTGGACAGCCGTAAAACGTATACTACGTTATCTCAAATCAACCGTATCCTATGGTCTCTATCTTTAACCATCTCCAATTACACAGTTGCATGCATACACTGATGCTGATTGGGCGCGTTGTCCCAATGATCGGCGATTAACAAGTGGATATTGTATATATCTGGGTTCCAATCTTGTCACATGGAGCTCCAAGAAGCAAGCCACCGTTGCACAATCATCTACTGAATCTGAATACAAGGGAATAGCTAATGCTTCTGCTGAATTAGTCTGGTTACAACAACTCTTAATGGATCTTGGAGTCCCAATATTAGTTCCTGTTATTTTTTGTGACAATATTGGTGCGACGTACTTGACTACCAACCCACTGTACCATGACCGTACTAAACACATAGAAATTGACTTCCATTTTTTATGGGAACGAGTAGCCAAACAACAAGTTCGTGTACTCCATGTGTCCAGTCAAGAGCAGCTTGCGGATATAATGACAAAAGGTTTTCCATCGGCTCGCTTTTTGCATCTTCGAGCCAAGCTAACGGTGCAAGTCAACACCGTTCGCTTGAGGGGGTGTAACACGTATTCAGATCCTAATATCAATCTAGATCCTAAAATCAAGATTGATTTTAGGAAGTGTATTTTAGTTGCACTCCTATGAGCGGACATGCGTTAGAATTTTCAAATTTCAAAACTTGCCTTCAAGTCCCAATATCTCTCTCCTTTATTCTCTCATTGTAAATCTTATCATATTTTGAATTTAAAATATTATAACTGATTGTAAAAGTATTCATCTATTGAAAGGAATACACACTCATCAAAATATAGTGGAAATTCAAAAATTAAATCCGTCTCTTCATTCATAAAATGAGCTAATTAGAGAAAAAGAAAATGATGAAAAAGTATAAAATTGAAATCTTAGAATTCAAGCAATTTTTTACTAACTTGGAAAGTTCATTGACATGGAGGAGAGTTGTTCTTGAGGATTTGTTAATGATTTGGTAAGAGACTCTTGGAGAAATAGGATTTGAGGGTTCAGTGAGCAAGAATGGTTGCTAATTTCAGTGGAGTAAAGAAAGCTTGAGAAGAAATAGAGGATAAACAAGATAGAAGGAGATAGTTGCAGAAATTGTTGGAAGCTTGAGAAGTTTTCAACTTCAGTTTTGGGTATAGATGATCTGATCGTTGGGGACAACAAACCACATTAAAGGTGAGTTTTAATCTTTCCCATGTTGGAGGTAGAGTTGCATATAAGTTTAAAATGTATTTACAGACCTTAAGAATGTGTTAATGGTGAGGAAAAATATAAACAGTAAATTAGTGTATTTTTAATTAAATTAGATTTAGTGTTGATGTCTATGTAATGGCTATTAAGGAGATAATGTATTAATCTATAATGGACTCAAGTAGGGCTGCGTTTTGTAACGTTCTTGCTTGTTCTTGTTTTGAACCGGAAGAGATGGTCTTTTTCTGTTCTGTTTTGAAATAATGTTCTTTGGCTGTTCTTTTGGCCTTAAAACTGTTTGGCAAATATGTTCCAGAACTAGTTTGAAAACATTGTTCTAACTTGTTTGCTGTTTGGTAAAATTTGTTCTAGAACACTTTTTTTCAAAGGATTCAAATATTACAGAATTACCATTAAACCGATATCTTACCAAATTAATTAATATTAATGTCATTTAATTATAAATTGTACCTATGGGTTGATGGATATAAGTTGATCAATTAAACAAGAAAATTTTCCAAAAAATAAAAATAAAATTCCATGTATCTAGAGCCGCAAACCTTTTTATATTTTATTTTTTTATTTGTAATTATCATTTGGGTTCATGCCAAAAGAATTTAGAACACAAATAATTCATATCTGGAATTTGAAACAGAAAATAAAAAGAACAAAATAAAGTCAATACTGACATTTTCAGTCGATATTTGATAAAGAATTAAGCACAGGAATAATAATCAGGAGTCCACTTGATTATCTTTTGGTGAGTACAGCCAAATAGATGTAAATTTCACAGAACCAGCGAAGCATTAATTTCTTAAATCACAGAACCATCTACACATTAGTTTCAGATCCAAATCTGCAAACCCGATGTACTGATTCAGATAGAAATCTCCTGGTACCGTGTGAGAGAGGAAGAGGGAAAAAGAGAGGTGATCATCCATAAAACAAAGAACAAGCAAGTTGCAGAGATGAAGACGAAACAGTAGTAGATTTACCTGCTCGAACAAGGAGTAGTTTCTACAAAAATGTTAAAAAAAAAATTCAGACAAGAAAAATGGAGATGGAGAGAGAGAGAGAGAGAGAGAGAGAGAGAGAGAGAGACATGGAGAGAGATGAGGGGAAAATAACTGCTGTGCTTGTAGAGAATGAACAAGGAGGATGTGCTTCTTCGTGTATGGAAGTAGGTAGAAAGGGTGTCAGGTTTTATCGGGCACAACTTAGTTTTTTGTTCTTTTCAAAATTGTTCTAGAACGTAAAAACATGGTAAACCATGTTCTGAAATTTTCATTCTTAGATGTTCTTTTCATCTGGTTCGTTCTATGAGAACAGAAGAACAAACCAGATTTGTCAAACAGTTTTTTAGCTGTTCTTGGTCGTTTCGACGTTTTTCTGTTCTATCAGAACGGAAGAACAGAAGAACTGTTCTTTGGGAGAGTTACCAAACGCAGCCTAATATACTTTGTAGAAAGATTTATGAGTCCTAATATGCCTTTATAGTGACCTTGAAGCTTGGTTTTGAAGGTTGGATTCAAAACTGAAAATTTTGTTAAGAAACGTCAATGTGTTTGGTTTAGCACCGTGTAATGATGTTTAGAAGTGCATTGGTTCGGTTTAAGAGCAATTTAAGATGATTTTTGAGTGTTGGGCACAGACCAAAAGTGCTGGAAAGCTAAAATCAGAAGCTTGGAACAAGCTTTTGGAAGCAGGCAGTCGATCAGGAAGCAGGCGGTCGATCAGCCTTATTTGATCAACCACCTAGTCCCTGTTGATCAGCCGCTTAGCTTATTTAGGGGTTTTTTTATATTAGTTTTTGTTTGGGGTTTCTCCCTTTTGGGAATGATGTTAAGATGATTTGGATCATATTTGCATCAATTCCACATAGGTTTGATTACCTATATGCTTATTTATTGACCTTATACACCTTGGAATTTCATAGGTGTACTCAAAAATAGTTTTGATTGAAGTGTTCCAAGAGAAGTACTACAAGTATATCTATCTTGGGTAGTGAAAAGTTAAGCTACCTATGATATATTAAAGGCCTACTGAGTATGTAATGGTTATGTTTAAATAAGGTTAGGAAGATGCTTTACTTATTGCTTTCTTACAAGTTATTACTATGGTAGGACGTATTTCCTTAAAAAGCTAATACTTGGTGACATTTAAGAGAGGATCTATGGACAAACTTGGGAAGTAGGGTATGTATCATAAGCTTATAATATTTACCTTATTTGTAGAGTTATGAAGGTACACTACACTGATATTATTTTAGTTTTCCTTATTAAAGGCTTAGAAAACAAATTGCTGAAATTTTACATAGCGAGTTCTCAAGTTATTGTAAAGCCAACCTTTGGATATTAAGGTGAGGAACTCCTTCCCCTATAGTGAACTATTATGGTTATATTGTATGCATGTTTGTACTGAGCTATGATGTTTGATGATATGATGTATTGCTATGTATTCATAATGTTGTATGTACAATGTTGGCTCAATTTTGGTATGTTAATGTAGTAAAGTGATGGTACTGTAGAACATGTGATTATTGAAATGTGACGTAACATGCTTATGTTTTGATGATGTATTTATGATATGGTTTGATGAAGCATGAGCCATGGGTGGTGTAGTAAATGTATATCTAATTAAAGATCAATAAGGAAATCATGAAAAACCAATGCTTATGTAAATAAGAATGTGAATACAATAACTGAAACCACTCATGGAATAAATAAAAGGAGTAAAATACACCATTGATGAAACAATAGTCTTGTATGTAATGCCATCAAGTGAGTTAGCCAATGGGGTGTGCTAAGACAAGATGCGTATTTAAACTCGATGAGCCCAAAGCATTGTTTGGCATGTTCAAAGAAGTAAAAAAGATGATAATGACTAAGAATATTATATTTGATATGGTACCAATACTGTAGCAGCAGTCTTATGTGTAACACCACCAAGTGAGTTAGCCATTGGCATGTATTTGAGTAAGATACGTACCTATACTCGGTGAGCTTATTACATAGAACTGTTGGCCTTCGTATTGTAATTGTTGGCAAATTGGGCTAACTGGGCCAAGTTTGATGAGAGAGAGTGTCTGCGGACCCTACAGGCGATATGACAGTGAAATAGGCGATCCGGCTTGTTACAGGTGATGTGAAGGATGAAAAATGGAGGGAGTCTATAGAGAGAGAGAGAGGAGAGAGAAATTTGTGGGACCCAGGTGTGGTGGGACCCACTGGTCTTCAGGTTGGCAGAGGTCTAGCCGCGGCTAGCCATGGCTTGGCATGCCACAGCCGCATGCTAGGCAGCAGCCATGGCATGCCCAGCAGCAAGGCCCGCAGGCTAAGCCACAGACAAGCAGCAGCTAGGCCCGCAGGCCATGCCACAGACAGCCGTGGCACGCATAGCCGCGCGCACAGGCGCGCGCTCAGCACACCCGCAACCTATTCGACAGATTGTCTAGAGAGAGAGAGAGGCACCAATTTTAGAGTGATTTCTTCTTGGGAAGAAATCACTCTACAGGGTGTTATTTGATGAAAATCGAATTCCAGAGGCCATTTTTAAAGTTCCCAGGGGTATTTTGGTATTTTTGCTAAGGAGAATATCTCAAATCGACGGTCCAGACGAAGCCATGAAGGCTTGATGCCTATTGGATGGTCCAAATGGAGGCGGTATCAACTGTAGTCGAGACGGTGCGCCCAGATTCTTTTGCGCATGCTTTTATTGGCCAGATGCAGTTTAAAGAAATGCTCTGCGTCATACGGAAGCAGAGCAATGATTCTGTGTGACGTGCCTACGGTGCCGTGGCACTATTGATCCAAATCCTGCGCTTAATATAAGATCCGAGGTTCACTGACGCGATTTATTCGGATCCGACGGGCATCAGACGATTCCGCCTTTTCTTCTCAGATCCAACGACAGAAGTCTTTGATTCTCTCCTTAGCCAATCAAAACTCGACAGCTACGCGGCGCGGCTCAGCTACGGTGCAGCGCAGGTGCAGGTTTATATAAGGAAAGATTCTCTTTCCTTATCCGTGATTAGTCGATCTTCAAACTGCCATATCTTCTTCATCCGAGCTCCAAATCGATCCGTTCAAATTTCAGCATTCATATTTTTGGATGCCCCCTATCTATTGGGTGCCATTGGGAGTCGTGAAAGTGCTGGAAAAAATTGAAAAGTGGGCTTTGAAGCTACAGAGGAGGGATTTTGCCTGTCTGAGTTTCCAGTGAGAGGATTCATCACCATCCACCCATGCTCTGTGCATCAATGGATTGTTGAAACCCTGAGAGAGATTGGTAGGTTGTGTATTGTTCGTTCATGGTGATTGTGAAGGAGATGGGATGCCTATGAGCAAGACGAGATCGATGCTTCAAGATTTACTATCATTGAAGGCTGTTCAGAGTTTCTCAAGGTAGTGTGGAGCGTCAAAATTATTGCTAGCAATTCAAGACTATTGGTTGTGAGATTTTCTCATTCCCTATCTCGTTAAATAATTTTTATGCACTGTATGCTAGTATAGGTGAAAGAAAAATAGTAGAATACCTATCTAGCTTGTGGGTTTCATTGTAGGGGAATTCTTATAAGCCCTAAAATACTTTATTTGTGGTGTGTTCAGTGGGTGTTGGACACTGGCTTTATGCCTGAATTTTGGTGTTGTTACACCCTCTCAGTTTTATGCTAGAAAAATTTAGGATTAGTATCCTTGTTTGTAAGAGACTAAAAGTTGAGTATTGAGTAAGTACGGAGCCCGTGGGGCATTACTCCGTGGATTAGCCATCACATACTGTGGTGGTGAACCACGTAATATCTTGTGTTCTGTGTGTTTGTTTATCTGGTATATTTTGGAGTGTGTGGAATGGTTTGCAGGATGGGTGTGCAAATTTGGTAGACCTGGCCACTGAGTGGTAGCGAGGTGGATTTGCATACGATTGTGTGTATTGACAAACCAGGTATCCAACAGCTCTGGGCAACATTGAATTTATAGGAAAAAAGCTACAGACACCGATTCACCCCCCTCTCGGTGTCATATCAATTTCATCAATTGGTATCGAGCACGAGGCTCGGCGGCGACTTAATCAAGAATCGAGAAGATCAGAATAAAAGATATGGCACCAGGAGAAGGTTCAAACAAGCCCCCATTGTTTGATGGGATGGATTTTGTCTTTTGGAAAAGAAGAATGGTGGTCTATGTAGGATCTCTTGGTTATGATGTTTGGGCTTCTGTAGAAAATGGCTACACTCCACATGACACAAATGCTCCCATAGTTGTAGACAAAAAGAATTTTGAGAATAATAGAAAGGCTCTCAATGCCATTCAAGGGGGACTGACAAATAGTGAACTGGCTAAAATCATGGATCGCAAGACGAAAGAAAGGAAGTATGGGACAGACTGATCAACATATATGAAGGAGATAAGAAAATCAAGACTGTCAAGCTGCAAACATTCAGAGGCCAGTTTGAGAATCTAAAGATGAATAAAGATGAGACCATTGATCAATACATGAACAGGGTTAATGAAGTGGTCAATTCCATTAGAGGACTTGGTAAAGACTTAAAAGGTCATATTGTTTGTCAGAAGATTTTGAGGTCTCTCACTCCAAAATTTGAGTCAAAAGTATCAGCATTTGAAGAGACCAAGGACTTGGAACATGTTACTATTGATGAGATTCATGGAGCTTTAACAGCTTTTGAGATGAGGGTTGATCCAGGAACCACTAGTGACAAGCAGGTAGCTTTCAAGGCTATGGAGAAGCTGAAGATTTTTGAAAAACAAAATGAGGAAGAAAGTGAAGATGAAGCCACAGCTCATTTCACTAGGAAATTGAAAAAGGGTACAGGAAAGTATAAAAACAAGCTTCCATTCAAATGCTTCAATTGTGGTAAAGTTGGACACTTTGCTGCAAAGTGCCCAATGAAGAGTAAGTTTGACAGTGATGATGAAGATGATAGAAAAAGCAAGTTTAAGGGAAAGAAAAACTACAACTTAAAAAAGAATAGGTCAAACAAAAAGAGTTTTATCTCTAAGAGAAGCATTGAATCCTCAGATGATGACTCTGATGAAATCTCAGAAGATGAGCCTAGTGAGGCTTTGTTCATGGTTTACATTGAAGATCAAGAGAAGAACACAGCTAAAGAAAAATTCTCCTCAAAAAGCAATGAAGAAGGCACTATGGAATCTATCTCTAGTAGTGAAGAAGAAAAAGGAAATGAAATTTCAAGCTCTGGTGATGATGAAGAAGGTGAGGTAAATTTTGAAGAAGAGTTTGCTGCAATTATGAAGGAACTCAAGAAAAAAAGAAAATATAACAAGCTTGCCTCACAAGAAGTTAAAAAATAGAAAAAGGTAATTCAAGATTTGAGAATTCAAGTTGTAGAATCCAAGAAAATTGTTGAAGATCTCAAGACTCAGCTTGGACAGGTATTAACAGACCACTCCAAACTAATGACTGAGAATACAGGTTTGAGAGCTCAACTTGAAATACAAGCCCCTGTGATGAGTAAATTTGAAGAGCTTGAGAAGGAATTTATTTTGTTAAAAGCAAAGGTGAATGAATATGAAATAGAAGAGTTTGAAAGACAACAAAAATTGAACAAATCTGATGAGCCAAGCAACACTACAATACATCCTAGTAGCAGAAAGCTAGATGGGATTATAAATTCTCAAAGACCTTTCAATGTAAAATTTGGTCTTGGTTTTGATAAGAGAGACTTCAAATAATGCAAACTCAAATAGAAAAGGTTCCATCTCTTTTGTGAAAGAGAGCGGAAAGGGCAAGGCTGCTGTGGTTTATGATAAAAAAGAAAATCATGTTCCTACTCAACTGACCAACAATGCAAGGCAAGGTAGGAGAGTTGAAAAGACTAACATCTATGGAAGAAATTATCCCAATGCATTGCAGAGACAGATGAGGTATGTGGCTCTTTCTAGGCCAAGATCTTATTTTCAGGGTTACTGTTATAAATGCAATACTTATGGTCATAGAATAGCTACCTGTAAGTTCAATCTGAGTCAAGTTAGATTTGAAAGCAGAAATCAGTTTGCCCCTCTTGAAGAAAATTTTGTTGAATGCTATAACTGTAACAATTTTGGGCATATAGCAAGGAAATGTAGAACCATATTTCCCCCTATGCCACCTTCACAGAGACAGTATGACAGAATTAGAAGTAAGATTCCAAGACAGAAGCAAGATGAAATATCTAAATCAAATAAGAGGGTCTGGGTTTAGAAAAATAGCTCTTTGGTTGTACAGACAACTTTCAAGGCACAAAATAGTTCTACACCATGGATTCTTGACAGTGGATGTTCGAGTCACATGACAGGAGATAGTAAGAGGCTTCAGAAACTTCAACATTATGAAGGAGACTCAGTCAAGTTTGGTAATGATATTGGTGCAAAGATTGTTGGGAAAGGAAGCATTAGCCTCAACAATGGGAAGGTAAAATCTCATGAGGTTCTCTATGTTTCAGGCTTGAAACATAATCTATTGAGTGTCAGTCAGCTTTGTGATAGGGGCCACAGATTAATTTTTAGTGATCAAGGATGTGAGATTCGAAGAACTGACAGTGGTAAATTGATGGCAACTGGAAAAAGAACGTCAGGAAATCTTTATACATTGTCTGAAGATTTTTAAGAAAATTGCATGTTGAGCCAAGAAGAAGAAACATGGCTATGGCACAAAACACTGGGGCATATTGGATTTGAAAATTTAATAAAGATTTCCAATAAAAATGCTCTGAGAGATATCCCTTCTTTGAAGAAGCCTACAAATGGCATATGTGCATCTTGTCAGAAAGGGAAGCAGACAAGAGTATCATTTAAACCAAAAGATTACCATACTACTCAACCACTTGAGATTATTCACACAGATCTATGTGGGCCAGTGAGAACTCAGAGCATCTCAGGAGAGAGGTACTTTATTCTATTCATAGATGACTACTCCAGGATGACTTGGGTAATGTTCTTGAAAAATAAGTCAGAGGCTCTTGCGAAGTTTAAAATCTTCAAAGCTCAAGTTGAAAATGAGACAGAAAGAAAATTAAATGTTTGAGGTCTGACAGAGGAGGAGAATACACCTGGATAATTTTGTAGATTTTTATTCTGAGAATGGCATCAAGAGACAGACTTCAGCTCCTAGAACACCACAACAGAATGGTGTTGCAGAAAGAAAGAATAGAACTGTTCAAGGGATGGCCAGGACTATGTTGACAGAAAATGACATAGGGAACAAATTCTGGAGAGAAACAGTGCATATAGCAGTATATGTTCAGAACAGGTATATGTTGAGACAACATGAAGACAAAACTCCCTATGAATTATGGTTTGGTAAAAAGGCCACAGCAAAGCACTTCAAAGTGTTTGATAGTAAATGTTATATCAAAAACACCAATCATGATTTAGGGAAGTTTGATGATCGAGTAGATGAAGGAATTTTTCTTGGCTACTCTACCTCAAGCAAAGCATATAAATGTTACAACAAGAAGCATGGTAAAATCGTTGAGAGTGTAGATGTGAGAGTAGTTGAGCACAAAAATTCAACTACAGAGTCAACTAGTGAACCTCATATTTTTGAAGATTAAGATAGTGAGAAAAATGACAGTAAAATAGAAAAAGAGCAAAATGTGACAAATGTGCCAGAACAGAGAACAATGGTTGATACAGAAGAAAGAGAAGAGCAGTCAGATTCAGAGGCAGATAGGCAGAACAAAAGTGGCTCAAGCAGAGTAAAAAAGAATCATCCTGACCAATTAATTCTTGGTGATCCATCAGCTGGTATGCAAACAAGGAAGGTGAGACAACCAAAACAAATGTTTTCTTTATTATCTCACATTGAACCAAAATCAGTTGCAGAGGCATGTGAAGATGCAAGTTGGCTCAAAGCAATGAATGAAGAGTTGGATCAAATAGAGAAAAATAAAACTTGGGAATTGGTGCCAAGGCCTACACATAAGAATGTTATTGGTACTAAATGGGTCTACAGGAACAAACTCAATGAAGATGGAAAAATTGTAAGGAACAAGGCCAGATTGGTTTGTCAAGGATATGCTCAGGTTGAGGGCATTGATTTTGAAGAAACGTTTGCTCCTGTGGTTAGGTTGGAAGCCATCAGGATGTTTCTTGCTTTTGCAGTGCACAAGAACTTTAAAGTTTATCAGATGGATGTAAAGTCAGTTTTCTTAAATGGTGACTTGGAAGAGGAGGTATACATTGAACAACCAGATGGATTTCAACTGAGTGAGAACCCTACACTTGTTTGTAAACTGAAGAAAGCATTGTATGGGTTGAAGCAAGCACCAAGAGCATGGTATTCAAGACTGGATACTTATCTCTGTAAGTTGGGTTTCAAGAAGGGTTTGGTTGATAGAAATTTATATGTTAAATCTATTGATGGCAATCAGACAGTTGTGGTTGTATATGTAGATGATATCATCTTTGCAGGCCAAAAGGATGAATTATGTTAAGACTTTGCTCAGAGAATGTAAGATGAGTTTGAGATGTCCATGATTGGGGAACTATCTTATTTTTTATGTCTGCAGATCAGTCAGTTAAAGAATGGATTCTTTTTATCTCAGACTAAATATGTGAAAGAAATATTAAAAAAATTCACAATGGAAGACTGTACACCAGTGAGCACTCCAATGATGACAAGCTGTAAGCTAAGCAAAGAGGATGACTCTCCATCAGTTGACCACACTATGTATAGGTCAATGATTGGAAGTCTACTTTACTTAACTGCTACAAGGCCAGATATTCTACAATCTGTTTGCATGGTAGCTAGATATCAAGCTGGCCCAAAAGAAACACACGTTGTAGTTGTGAAGAGAATTTTCAGATATCTAAAGGGGACTATGGACTATGGTTTTTGGTATGCAAAAAAGCAAGGATCAGGAATTATCTTCTTACTCAGATGCAGATTGGGCAGGATGTGTTGATGATAGGAAGAGCACTAGTGGAGGTGCTTTTTATCTTGGAAGAAATTTAGTGGCTTGGCACAGTAAGAAACAGGAGTCAGTATCATTATCTACCCGGAGGCGGGAATACATTGCAGCTACCTCATGTTGCACACAGGTATTATGGATGAAGCAGATGTTGAAGGATCTCGGCATTGGGTCAAAGAAACCTATTTCTATGTTTTGTGATAACACTAGTGACGTAAATATATCTAAAAATCCCGTTATGCACTCCAGAACGAAGCACATAGCCATTCGATATCACTTCTTGAGAGAGAAGGTTCTCGAAGGAGAAGTTCAGTTAGAGTTCATTCCCACAGCAGAGCAGATTGCAGATATCTTCACAAAGCCACTTCCCAGGGATCAGTTTGACTACTTACGACAGAAATTGGGAGTGATTATCTTCCCCAAGCATTGAGGAGCTTGGAGTGAGGGGGAGCAGTGTATTCTTGCTCTATTTTTTTTGCTCCCTATGTAGGACTCAGGGGGAGTCTATTGGTATTTTTTTCTGTGTTACAATGGTGTTGAGTTTATGTTTTGGAGCATCCATAGGATTGGGAAGATGCGGTGGGCACTCCTATGTGGCACATCCCTTTGTCCTTGTTGTCAAAGGGGGAGAAATGTCTCATGGTGGATTGAGTAGTTGCCAACAATTCCAAAGGGGGAGATTGTTGGCCTTCGTATTGTAATTGTTGGCAAATTGGGCTAACTGGGCCAAGTTTGATGAGAGAAAGTGTCTGCGGACCCTACAAGTGATATGGCAGTGAAACAGTCGATGCGACTTTGTTACAGGTGATGTGAAGCATGAAAAATGCAGGGAGTCTGCAGAGAGAGAGAGAGGAGAGAGAAATTTATGGGACCCAAGTGTGGGTGGGACCCACTGGTCTTCAGGTTGGCAGAGGTCCAGCCGCGGCTAGCCATGGCTTGGCATGCCACAGCCGCATGCTAGGCGGCCGACCATGGCATGCCCCGGAAGCAAGGCCCGTAGGCCAAGCCATAGACAAGCGGCCGGCTAGGCCCGCAGGGCCATGCCACGAGCGACCTTGGCACGCGCCCGCCGCGCGCGGGCGTGCGCCGGGCACACCCCGAACTTTGTTCGACAGATTGTCTAGAGAGAGAGAGGCACCAATTTTAGAGTGATTTCTTCTCGGGAAGAAATCACTCTACAGGGTGTTATTTGATGAAAATCGGATTTCAGAGGCCATTTTTAAAGTTCCCAGGGGTATTTTGGTATTTTTGCTAAGGAGAATATCTCAAATCGACGGTCCAGACGAAGCCATGAAGGCTTGATGCCTATTGGATGGTCCAGATGGAGGCGGTATCAGGTGTAGTCGAGACGGTGCGCCCGGATTCTTTCGCGCATGCTTTTATTGGCCGGATGCGGTTTAAAGAAATGCGGCTGCGTCACCGGAAGCGGCGCAATGATTCCGATCGTGGCGCGCCTACGGTGCCGCGGTGCTATTGATCCGGATCCTGCGCTTAATATAAGATTCGAGGTTCACCGACGCGATTTATTCGGATCCGACGGGCATCGAGGCGATCCCGCCTTTTCTTCCCGGATCCAACGACGAAGTCTTTGATTCTCTCCTTAGCCAATCGAACTCGACAGGCTATTCGGCGCGGCTCGGCTACGGTGCGGCGCAGTGCGGAGTTTATATAAGGAAAGATTCTCTTTCCTTATCCGTGATTAGCCGATCTTCAAATTGCCATATCTTCTTCATCCGAGCTCTAAATCGGTCCGTTCAAATTGCAGCATTCATATTTTTGGATGCCCTATCTATTGGGTGCCGTTGGGAGTCGTGAAAGTGCTGGAAAAAAATTGAAAAGTGGGCTTTGAAGCTACAGAGGAGGGATTTTGCCAGTCTGAGTTTCCAGTGAGAGGATTCATCACAATCCACCCATTTTCTGTGCATCAATGGATTGTTGAAACCCTGAGAGAGATTGGTAGGTTGTGTATTGTTCATTCATGGTGATTGTGAAGGAGATGGGAAGCCTATGATCATGACAAGATCGATGCTTCAAGATTTACTATCATTGAAGGCTGTTCAGAGTTTCTCAAGGTAGTGTGGAGCGTCAAAATTATTGCTGGCAATTCAAGACTATTGGTTGTGAGATTTTCTCATTCCCTATCTCATTAAATAATTTTTATGCACTGTATGCTAGTATAGGTGAAGAAAAATAGTAGAATACCTATCTAGCTTGTGGGTTTCATTGTAGGGCAATTCTTATAAGCCCCAAAATACTTTATTTGTGGTGTGTTCAGTGGGTGCTGGACACTGACTTTACACTTGAATTTTGGTGTTGTTACACCCTCTCAGTTTTATGCTGGGAAAATTTAGGGTTAGTATCCTTGTCTGTAAGAAACTAAAAGTTGAGTATTGAGTAAGTACGGAGCCCGTGGGGCATTACTCCATGGATTAGCCATCACATACTGTGGTGGTGAACCAGGTAATATCTTGTGTTCTGTGTGTTTGTTTATCTGGTATATTTTGGAGTGTGTGGAATGGTTTGTAGGATGGGTGTGCAAATCTGGTAGACCTGGCCGCTGAGTGGTAGCGAGGTGTATTTGCATACGATTGTGTGTATTGACAAATCAGGTATCCAACAGCTCTGGGCAGCATTGAATTTATAGGAAAAAAGTTACAGACACTGATTCACCCCCCCCCCCTCTCAGTGTCATATCAAGTTCATCAAGAATGGAATAATAGTTAAAGGCCAACGCGATAATAAAGGAAAAGCTATTGGTATAGCAACAGTCTTGTGTGTCAAGTGAGTAAGCCCAATGGGGTGTTATTGAGCAAGATACTTATTTATGCTCGGTGAGCTTAAACACTAACTATGAATCGAAAAACATAGAACAATAAATGGGCAAGATACGTAAAAAAAACTCGGTGAGCCGAAAGCTTATGTTGAAATGAGGAAATATGAAATGCACAAGTAGATAAGAAAATGTGAAATACTTAAGCAAATAAGGAAATCTATAATACTGTAAAATAATGACTCTGATGTGATGATTATATAGTAGATGTGAATGTAATAACTATGACTAGACATGCTATCAGAACTTTCATAAGTTGTAATATTATTAATGATTGTTTAATGAATTACCTGCAGGCTATGTGTTATTTGTTGAGTGTTTGCATGTATTTCTATCAGGATAGGTTTTTTTCACTGAGGTTTGGCTCTCCCCTATACATGTTGACATTGTTACAGATGAGGATAGTGAAGGACAAGCTGAAACTGATGATATATGAGAGTCCATGTGGGATTTCATCACCCCTTGGCTGCTATTGACCTATATGAAGTGATGAACTAGATATGACACTGAGAGGGGGGGGGGGTGAATTAGTGTTTGAAAATTCTCCTTAATTATTTACTGCTGCCCAGAGTTGATGGAGACCTAAATTTTCACACACACATAAGCGCATGCAGCGCATGCAAATCTACCTCGCTACCACTCAGTGGCTAGGTCTACCAGATTTGCACATCCATCCTGCAAGCCATTCCATGCACTCCAAAATATAACAGAAAGCAAAACAATGGACACAGGAATATTACGTGGTTCACCAACACAGTGTGTGATGGCTAGTCCACGTAGTAATTCCCAATGGCCTCCGTATTTACTCAATACTTAACTTTTAGTCTTTTACAAGACAAGGATACTAACCCTAGATTTTTCCAGCATAAAACTGAAAGGGTGCAACAACTCCAAGATTCAGGCTACAACAGCTAGTGTTCAGCACCCACTGCACACACCACGCTTAACTCACACCCACGAGAAGCAAATAACAATTTTTAGGCTTATAATTATACCTTATAATTTTTCCCCCACTAGGTAGGTATTCAATAATTTTCACCTATGCTAGCATACAATATATTGAAAGCAACAAATAGAAAGGGAATTAAAAAACATCACAACTGCTTTCGAATGACCACCAATATCTCTGAAGCTTCACACTGCCCTCAGGTACTCTCCAATAGCCTTCAATGATGATAGAGATCGATTCACAGAACACACCTCATCCACAGGCTTTCAATCTCTTCCACACAACCCATAATCACCATGAATATAAAAATAAAAGCTCTACTGATCTCTTAAAGGGATTTAACACTCCATTGATGCACAAAGAAGAGGTAGTTGGTGATTGATCACTCCCATAGGGTACGAAACCTTAGATAACCCTTCTCTCAAGCTTCAAAATGCTCTTTTTAATTTTTCTCTTTTTTTTTTTGACTCCCAATGGCACCCAATATATAGAGCATCTAAAAATATGCAAACTGCAATTTGAAAGGACTGATTTGGAGCTCGGATGAAGAAGTTATATCGGTTTGAAGTTTGGCTACTCAGAAAATTCAAAATGGAATCTTTCAAAGCTTCACTGTACACCGCACCGCACGGAATCGCAGCCCACCATATGCGTTGTCACGATTCAATTGGCAGAAGCAGAATCTCTAAAATCAGCTATTTGATATTCTTAAAAAGGCAGCAAATGGTCTTGACCGTCAGATCTGCATAATCACGTCAAGCGGCAATCGGACAAACTCTCGTCCGCTGGATCTAGATCAACCGCAGCGCTGCACCGTACACGCACCTCATGCGATCAAGCGGGACCTCTATAGTTTTGGCGCACCATTTTAAATGCCTCCATCCAACTAGAATCCGCATGGAAGTATCTCATCACGTCGCGGCTATACACAGGATCCCGCACTTTTTGTGGCTGCTATATGCGGATCTGAGAGGTGAGGATCAATCCTCGCCGTGGATCTTGGATCTCCTTCCCTTTTTCTTGACAAAAAATCCCCTAAACAAGTTCTTTAATGGCCTCTGTAACCGAATTCTCATCAAATAAACCCTGTAACTCGATTTTATGTTCGAGAGGTCCTCTCTCTAACCCTTTGCTCACTCTCTCTCTAGAAATTTTGTCAAATAGGTGAAATGCATGCTGAGGAGCGGCTAGGGGCATGCGCATGGGCTTGTGGCTGTGGCACCATGCTGTGTATGCAGGCCGAGGCTATGGTGTCTTGCGGCTTGCCATGTGGCTAGCTGGCCATGCGGGGCTGCTACTGTGGTGCCGCGGCCCTCGGCCAGGCTGGCTGCCATGGTGGCACGCCACCTTGGCACAGTGGGTCCCACCCACTATTTTTCTCTCTCCTCTTTCTCTCTCTTCTTTCTCTCTCTTCAATTGCTTATTCCACAATATGAGAAACATGAGAAACTCTATCATATCTTCAATAACACTCTCGCATCATCAGAAAATCGGCCACATTATCAGAGAAGTTGTGTCACATCACCAGTGGGGTCCAGAGACACTCTCTCTCATCAAACTCAGTGTAGAATCTTGTAGAACATGTATATGCGGTTGCTCCAGCTTTGCCACTGCACTGATACTCTATCTTCTCATTCCTCTGACTGAATGCTCATAAACACTGTCACATCAGCCAAGTTGCCAACAATGACTACACAAAGTCCAACATGAAGTCTTTTGTTTAATCTTTTGTATATGGTTGTAAGATGTTATAATTAAAGAACTTGTAAGTTTTTGTATAGCCACCAGTAACCGTCATGTTATGTATTAAGACTTCCCTGAAATACTCTTTAGTGTTATGTTAGTGATGTATAGGAATGGTTTTTCAACTAAGCGAAAACTTATATCGGATTTTTTCTACACATGGTTATATTTATGGGATATTTTATAGCTTGTTGGATCACCAATCCATTAGTCGATGCCTGAGGTTGAGGGTGTTACATCTCGAGAAACCTTATTAAGGAGTCCGGTGAGAAAATAAAGAGATATAATCAAAATAATATATATACATAAAATGAGAAAGAAAATCAGCCACTTGTTCCATGAAAACATGATCCCCATGGAATTGAATGTGAACTTTCTAAAGAAAAAATATCATTGTTTTAAAGCTTTAGCTGCCCTTTGTTTACTGTTTAGCTAGTTTAGTTGTTTAAAGTTAAAGATAAGATAACTTTATAAGGGTATTAAATGGTTTAGACGGCTCATTTAATTCAAACCAAAACTGAACCATTTACTAAACGGTCTATTAGTTTCAGTGTAAATGGCCTGGTCCAGTTTCGGTAAATAATTCCGGTCCAAAAATTGCATCCTTCCTCTTGGGTGTAGTTATAGTAACAATAGGCTATTCTCTATCATCCATGCCCTCTTTAACTCTACCCCTTGGGTTTCATGCCATCAAGTTCCAATGGGCCCACTATCTAGAGGTGGATCTCACATCACATGGAGGATGAGCAATATGGGATTATGGATAGTGGATCATACTCCCTATTTAGAAGAGCTAATTCCAAGGTAGAGATGCAATGTGGTAATAGATAGGGCCCACATTCATTGTAATTTGTTCTATAAATATGGGAAGCCACTCTGCCTTAATGCATTAACATAGAGAGTATTGACTCACAAGGAAGAGAGAGAGAGAGAGATGGCAGCTTCTTCTCATAGCATTAGTTACTTTTTGTACTTGACAACCCTAATGATCGTCGGAATCTTAGTTTTTGGCAACAAAATCACGAAACAAGATGAGTGCCAAGGTGATGAGTACTCACCCAATGCGCGACATTTATTGATAAGGCATGGCCAATGATTGATCCATCAACCAGCTGTTGTGATGCTGTAAAGACAACCGATATACCATGTGTGTGTAGTCAACTCCCTTCCGTTATAGCGGGAGTGATCAGCAGTGAGAAGGTAACCCATGTTGCACAGTTCTGTGGCAACCCCCTTCCTCCTGGAGTCCAATGTGGAAGTAAGAAGTCTTTTACCTCTACTTTTCATTCAGATTTTGTGTGTTTTGCTTTGTTTCTCTTCATAAAAATTAAAAATCAAGAGAGAGAGAGTTGCGATTTATGTCTTTTGGTCATTGTTAAATATTTTTGCCTTCTTGTTATTTACCGATCTCTTGTTCTTGGGAAACTTGAGCAATTTTTAAATTTTTAATGGTAAATTCACATTTTCTTTCATGTGAATTTCCATGAATTCCTTAGGATTTGAAGGGATTAAAACCAAAAATGTCAGGGATGAGAGGATTGAATTTCCATTCTTTGCATGGAAATAGTGATAGTAGAGGGATTTGTCTGAATGTAATGAGGGTGGTAGCCAGTTCCCTTCAATGCATGACACATTCATTTATCGTTACGGAAACCTCAATATATAGAGGATAGTTTCGGTATTTCATTTGGGGACTGGTGTGTGAGGACATGGGAAAAATCATTCTTTTGAAAATTTTAATTGGGTTTTATCCTCATTTTTAAAATCGAGTTTACATGTTGTGAAACTTGTCTACCCTCATTACACTCAAACTGGGATCTGAAAAGTTCTCACCTTCAGATCTCATCCACTCATGCCAGTGGAGGGTAAGAAGACTGGAGTCGCCCCTTAGATTAGGTCTAGGACCTATAAATGATGTCCCTCAATGGAGGGACACTAATGACTCACGCAAATGGAACGGCTGTCGTGTCTCACCAAAGGTGGGTAAGTGCCAAATTAGGAGTTGGGAAGGTGTTAGGCACCTAACTCGTCCCGTTGAATCGGTCTCCCTAAATCCTATCCTTTCCTACAGTTTATAAACACTTGGGGCTATCTAAATACATTATAAGGTAGAAAGGGGAATCCTAAGTTCATTTCTAATTCTTTACTAACTATGGATGACATAAACTAAAATTAAACAAATTAAACAAGAAAATAATTACAAAATAAATCAAAGAATTCAAAGAATAGCTTAATCATACATCATAAAAAAGAAAAAAAAGATATATAACATATGACCAAGGTCTGAGAAAATCCCAGGCCGCCTACGTATCCCTGTACGGCGGGAATCAGGCCAAACATAGTTCAGGCGGGTGTGTACGTACTAAGTGTGTGCAAGAGAAGGGATGCTCCCAAAATATTGGAACGCATCCCAAGCGATGGATGCTCCCATAATCATGGAACACATCCTATGATGAGAGATGTCCCCACAACAGTGGGCCCCATCTCAGTGTTGAGGTACACCCTATCACAAGGAAGTCCCCTCGGCGAAGTAATCCCATATTACATGAAACTTACCTCAATTTGACCGAGCGTGGAGCGACCAAACTCCCCCGCAGCCTACGTATCCTTCGAGACCTCTGTCTCTCCAGAATCAGGTCAAGCGTAGTTCCTATAGATTGACGAGTCATGGACACGCGTGGAAACACTCAGGAAAGGCCAAATGCCTCAGCTCCCCACACACGGGGGTACACTAAATCTCACTCACACCCCACATACGGGATGCCCAGGTGGACCATCCGTCGGACCACCCATCCTATGCATACATCTACCCAATCGCACATTTTTCATTAATATGCATTTGATAAAACGGTTTTCCACACTCTTGGATCCAATCCTAGGGTTGGGTGGGCTCATTCTAAATGAGCCCACAAGGGACTCTTTGGAGTCCCCTAGCCAATCACATTGCAGGACGGATGTATCCTAACATGCATCTATCATGGTGTTGAAGTGGAGATACACCTTTGGGGTAGTGTAGGAGACATACATTAAAAATGTATTTAATATCTTCACTACCTACACATACAATTATTAATTCCCTAGTATAAAACATCAACATAAGAAGTGTAACAAAGAAAAATCAGCATGCGATTCAAGCATATATGATAAATAATGTAGACATTAAGCACTAAGTTAGATTGTCATGCATCTACACATGTGATCAAATTATGTTAAGGTCAAGCTAACCCAAGTTAGAACAGATAGACCAACCCAAACTAGACTATCCTAAACCTACTTCCAACCTACAAGAAGTTCATTAAAACTAAACTAAACCAGACTCAGGACCTAACCAGGACTAACTCAAGCTAACCTAGTCTAAACAAACCAAACAGATTCTGAAGACCTAAACATGGGCTAGCCCGAACCAGCCCAGAACCAACTAGACCACACTCTGAACCAAACTAACCCAAGCCCATCAAAACCAACTCAAACCTTAACTAACCCAAACCAAATCCAACATAAACCTGAACCAGCCTAACTTGAACCAACCCAAACCGGCCCTCACTTAGACCCAACCAAACTAGAACCTGACCTAGACCAAAACAAACCAAAACAATCACTAAAAAAAATCAGTTTAAACATGTATCAAATTTAAGCAAGAAATAGGTCATTTTAAATATGTGTGCATTTGAGTAAGCTCGGCAATTTAAGTCAACAAATATTGAGCATGAGTTATGTAGGACAATAAAAAATGGATTAAACATTTAACTAGATTTTTTTTTTTTTTGGTAAAGAAACATTTAACTAGGTTAGACCAAGCCAAATCAACATACATTGAACCCATCATTTGAGCAGGAGCATACTTAGAAGCATTCCAATTAAACCGAGACAGAGATTGGACCAAGCAGTTAAACAGAATCAAATGTATTGGGTGAAGTGGTTTTTTTTTTTTAAAAAAAAATCAAGTCAATCCAAATACTCCCCGAGCCATCTATATTGCATTCTGTTTTTTTTTTTTTTTTAAATACATGTAGCTGTGACTCTAAAGATAGGCATTGCCATTTCAAGAGATAGAGTTAGCATGGCCCAGAATCTCTACAAGAGGGTCTCTGAATGATAATTGGCACCATTACGAGAATCTGAACATTACTCATAACCCATCTGAGTATTGATGCAAATGATATAGGATCCTTTCATCACATATGTAACATATGAAGCAAAGTGGATCTCCGTTTTACAAAAGAACTTTGGATCAAAGAATGGCTAATGGTAATAATAAAATAAAAAAAGAAAAAGAGAAAAGAGAGAAAGAAAAAAAAAAACTTCATTATTAGCAAGCTTTCAAATAAGAAACCCAAAGAACAGAAACTAAGTCCCATGGAGAATAACCAGATTAGAACATAATGGAGGGGAAGATTTTGGTTATGAGGGAACTCCCCAAATAATTGAGGCAGAGAAGCTCCTGGACTTAGATCGAAGAACCTACTAAAAAAATATATAAAAAAAATAAACAAATAAATGAATAAAGAGTTGCAGAAGAACCAGGAGTTGAAAAATAAGACACACCTAAAATATCCGACTACTGTTCAGAGCCCCTGCTCCTTTGTAGAGATCAGACTCCGCCGGATGTAGTGGTGGTGCCTCCCTTTCTCTTTACAGCAGCGGCGGTGAAGCTGCTTCTTCTTCCTTCACGGGGGAGGCTAGGCCGGGACCCCTCTCTCCTTTTTTCCAAAAAAAATCAACCCTCTTCTCTCTTATTTTTCTTCCTGCTCTCCAGCGTTCCCCTCTCTTCTTTTCAATCCTCTCTCTTTCTTCTGCTCCTCTCTTCTCTCTCTCCCTCTTTTTTTTTTTTTTTTCCAAATCTCTCCAACTTCCTCCTTTTTATCTCTTCTCCTCCTTCTTCTGTCCATCGGTCCCTCCAAATGGGGGTTCTCCGTTTGCTGGAAAGGAGGGACCTCCCTCATGCGCTGTCGATGGGAGAGGGATGGAGATGTAAAGCCAGCTGGGGAAAAGTAAAGCCCGGTGGCTTTTGGGGGAGAGATTTCGGGAAAGAGGGATGAGGTGTCGACCTCCCTCTTCCCTACAACTCTCTCCCTTACTGCCCTCTCTGCTCTCTCTCACTTCACTGATTTCTTCTTCTTCCCCGATTTCTGCCCCCCCTTTTTTTTGTCCTTGATCCCTTCTTTTTAGGGATCTAGGCCGTTTGTTTGTTTCTTTTTTTTTCGATCCCTTCTTTAAGGGATCTAGACTTTTTTTTATTATACCAAAATTGCCCCCACCCCTTTTTTCATTTTACGAAATTTATATATATATATATATATATATATATATATATATATATATATATATATATATATATATATATATATATATATATATAATATCATTCAATTTCTTTTCTTTTTCTTTTTTTTTTATTTATTATTTTTTTATGACACATCCCTCTCATTGCATATGGTACCCCAATGAGAGTAGAGATCTCCACAGTGGCAAAATTAGGGTGCTGACAGATACCCCTCTTCAGTCGAAATTATACTAATTGAGGCTGAAGACAAGAAGACCCCAGTTTTGCCACAACCATTATTAGAAAACTAAGTAAAACAAAACGCGGGCTCTCTTGAGTAGTGGCCATGGCGACCTTGGA
>JAMYWD010001282.1:0-14000 GCA_028583415.1 Protea cynaroides
ACTCTCAAAACGAACCCGAAAAACAAAAGATGAGCTTTAACGCATTTCGCGGAACCGCTTGGGGAGATTATTCCTCAACAAATGAATCAAATCTCAAAAGCGAAACTGATACCCCGCACACGCAAGCCCCAAAGTCAGAATCAAAGACGAGCTTTCACGCATTTCACAGAACCGCTCGGGGAGATTATTCCGCAACAACGGAACCAAATCTCAAAAGCGAAACTGACACCCCGCACACGCGAGCCCCAAAGTTAGAATCGAAGATGAGCTTTCACGCATTTCACGGAATCGCTCAGGGAGATTATTCCGTAACAACAGAACCAAATCTCAAAAGCAAAACTGACACCCCGCACACGCGAACCCTAAACTCAGAATCGAATGCGAGCTTTCACGCATTTAGCGGAACCGCTCGGGGAGATTATTCCGCAACAACGGAACCAAATATCAAAAGCAAAACTGACACCCCGCACACGCGAGCCCCAAAGTCAGAATCGAAGGTGAGCTTTTACGCATTTAGCGGAACCGCTCGGGGAGATTATTTCGTAACAACGGAACCAAATCTCAAAAGCGAAACTAACACCTCGCACACGCAAGCCCCAAAGTCAGAATCGACAGCAAGCTTTCACGCATTTTACGGAACCACTCGGGGAGATTAATCCATAACAACGAAACCAAATCTCAAAAGCAAAACTGACACCCCGCACACGCGAGCCCCAAAGTCAGAATCGAAGAAGAAAAGTCAGTGCCTCAATGAACAAGGACCACGTTAGCGCGAACTGTCAAAACTCGTCAGACAAAAGCTGAGACATCCTATACTCAATAGGACCCCAACCACAAGAGATTCACCGGCAGTGCATGGGATGAATCAAAATATAGGCAAGCTCAAGACAAACTACACAAGAGTTAAATACCTGAAGCAGATATCAAGCATCAATCATAAGATGAATAAAACATTAAATGGTGATGAAATAACTAAGATGAACAATGTGGAGATTTTCATTCAAAGTCAGAAGCAAACATCACAATGCCAACGTACTAAATGTAAACACTAGTGCATATAAGTACAGAGCAATGTTAATTCAGGTAACAAAGGACCTGGGACATCCCTAAGGGATAAACACTAGAACGGGGGAGACAACAGGTAGGGTTCTAGTCAAACCATGGTAGACCAATTCTCCCAGGCAGAGGCAATGTTTTGAATCAAATCCAGAGTTAGCTCCCTGCAAGGCAATGGCTCATCAAGAGATTCATGTACAGGAGGTGGTAGGCCATGTTGTTGATGAAGTCGATTTAGAGAGTAGAACGTCGTATGTGTAAGACCCATAAATTGGACATGAGTACCGCCTGAGGTGCTCGTCACGATGCGATTCTCTCTCCACCAGCTACAACTCCACTGGATGTCTACAGATTTGATCATGGTGAGCCGTCTTGGCCAATCTGTCTCTTTGTGGAAGTCCACACCATTGGCTCTCCCCCAGTATTGGTTATGTGTGAACTCAGGAACTTGTAGAGCTGGAATCAAACTTAATCTCTCTAGAAGCCAACACTGCAGTAAATGCGGAGACCCTATAAATTAATCCAACTCGAACTTGCTATTACGCCTGCCATCACATCAAGGCCGTTCAAAGTTTCTACCAAAACAGTTGGTATAATATCACCACCATCATTAGCATGGATAATGAGGTCCACTATGGCAGGGGACTATGTGTGCTTCTGGCTTCTTAGCAAGTAATGAGCAATCATGTAGTAGATGAATACTCTTTCCCTCTGTACCCTTGCTTGGAAGTCCTCAAGGTCTTTGCGTGCATACTTTTTGGTCATTTCCTAAATGTCCAATCCCCCATTCTTGAAAAAAACTGACTTCTTCCTTACTCCACTCGAAGTGTTCTCGGATCTTCTGAGTATACTCGCCCCGAAGCGGAGGTTTGAAGATCCTCTCCCTATAAGGGTACATCAGACATGCCCTGAATTCCTCCATTGTAGGGCACATCATTGCATCACCAAATTTGAAGACGTGCATTGAGGGGTCCCAAAATTTGAAGATTGCTTTCAATAGACCAGGACAGAGGCACATATTCTGAAGGCCACATAGGGCTTCGAAATGATATGTCTTTAAAGGTGAGGTATCTCTCCCAGAGTTGAACCATTCCCACTTCCTAAGACTTTTGTTCATGTTGTCGCGCAGCTGTCAAACAAAAGGGTCAGTCTTGTACATCACAAAAGTAGTAAACAAAGGGTTCAAGCACACAATAAAGTGTTCATACAGTTGAGAGGTCTCCCACTTAGGAGTGCATAAACATAAATATTTGAATGCATTCTAATAAATCATGTATAGCTTTACTGCATATTATAGCTATGTCTGTGCACTACATCTTAATAGTCAGACCAAGTGAAAAGAAGATGAAGGCTTAGCTAGGCTGATAAGAAGTTGTCCACATGGTTGACCATGGGAGGATTTTTGGGCTACTTATGTAGAGTGACTGATCCCCAAGAGAGGATGCCACCTTTTGGGCAAAGAAACATGGACATTGGAATTTGGGACGTCGTCGAATGGATGAATGACAAATGAATTCTAGTCGAGTTATAGGATCATAAATGTATAGAATGACCTACTCATGAGAGACAGTGCCATATAGATTAGCTCACAAAGGAAGGAGGCCAAAGATGTAAACTCTGGGAATCTGTCGAATTGGAGAACGGGAGAAGAGTTTCGGCCATAGAAGGATTTCTTTCTCTGATAATGATGAGAAGGCACGACCTTTTAGCTGATATGGCCTGATCAGATCGAAGAGGTCCAAGGTTTCACAAACTATGGAAGTCCAACCCCCTCTTTTTTCTCTTTTTATTTTCTTTTTTTTTTTCAGGGGTAGAACTAAACATAGTACTTCTTTACTTGATCCAGATTTGTCAGATGCTGTAATTCTTCACCATCAAGGTCGATCAACCGTCTAGCCTTGCCTGGGAGGATTTCTTTGATAATAAAAGGTCCGCTCCAGTTTGGACAGAACTTACCCCTAGGGTCGTGTATGGGAGCCCTCTACTCTTTTAGCACCAAGTTTCCAACAACCAAGTGATGATGATGTACTTTCTTATTGAAGGTGGATGCAATCCTCTGCTGATACTTCTTTGAATTGTCTGCAGCCCTCATCCTTTTTTCATCAATAAAATTCAATTCCTCATATCTTGGTCGCCTCCATTCGGCCTCAAAGATCTTAGATTCCATAAGGGTCCTCAAGGAAGGGACCTCTAATTCAACGGGAAGAACTGCCTCCATACCATAGACTAAGGAGTAAGGAGTTGCTCCCGTAGATGTCCTAACCGAAGTGCGGTAAGCCCATAAAGCATAGGGAAGCTTATCCGCCTAGTCCGTGTTAGTTTGTGCCATCTTCTGCAGGATAACCTTGATGTTCTTGTTAGCTGCCTCGACTGCCCCATTTGTCTGTGAGCGATAAGGAGAAGACCTATGCTGATTGATATGGAACTTCTCACACAAGTCTTGCACCTTACCCTTGAAATGTATACCTTGATCGGATATCAAATCCTGAAACATGCCATGGCAGAAAATGATGTACTCCTGTAAGAACTTGGCCACTTTGTTTGACAGTGAGCTTGGCATAGGACTATGCCTCCACTCACTTGGTGAAATAATCTATGGCAACCAGGATAAATTCATGTCCATTGGATGCCTTGGGGTTTATCTTCCCAATCACATCTATACCCCAGGTCGAAAATGTCCAAGGAGAGCTCAAAGTATGCAACTCTGTTGGGGGCACATGGATAAGATTGATAAATATCTGCCACTTGTGGCATCTTTTCACAAAGTCGACACAGTCTATTTCCATTGTGTTCCAATAATACCCCAAGCATAGGATCTTTTTAGCAAGCATCCTGGCATTCATGTGGGGTCCACATATCATCCCTTCATGGATTTGTTCAATAATATTCTGGGCCTGTTCCTCATCGACACAAACCAACTAGACTCCATCATAAGATCTCTTATATAGAATATCTTCACATAATATGAACTGGGCAGCACGTCTCCTCAGGGTTTTCTTCTCTCCTGATGTCGCATCTATAGGGTATTTAGATTCCCTGATGAAATCCATTATAGGGGCAAACCAAGGTCGACCGTCTGCTGTCAGCGCATTGACCTCTTTATCCATGTAAGCCGGTTGTATCATTTTTTCAATTATTAAAGATTGCATCTTTTCATTTGGATTAACCCATCATTGACGGTAGCATTGCCAATGCATTAGCATATCGATTTGTATCTCTAGGGAAGTATCCAAATTCTATCTCTTTGAATTTACTGGCCAAGACTTGAGCCCAATGTTTATAAGGTACGAGATTTTCATCTCTTGTCTTCCAGTCTTTCCTGACTTGATAGATGACGACTGAAGAGTCTCCATATACTTTCAATTTCTGTACACCAAAGGACAAAGCCGCTCGGAGCCCTCTCACACAGGCTTCGTACTCCGCAATATTGTTTGTGCATTCGAACTCGAAACGAAATGACAAAGGTATGAAGACACCGTCGGAAACGACTAACAATACCCCAGCTCCATATCCTTGATGATTTGCCACGCCGTCAAAGAACATCACCCAAGTGTCATCTCCCAATTTTTCCTGAACAATGGAGACTTCTTCACCAGGAAATACGTCCTCCAATTGCTTAAGATTTCCTTCGATTGGGAGGGATGACAAATGCTCAGCGATCACACTCCCCTTGATAGACTTTTGGTTCATGTAGGTAATATCAAACTCCAAAAGCAGCAACAACCACCGTGCCATTCTTCCTGTCAAGGCTGGTTTCTCGAAAAGGTACTAGATCGGGTCCATGCAGGAGATGAGGACAATAGGATATGAGAGCATGTAACGTCTCAATCTCCTCATCACCCAGACCAAAGATGTGCATGTTTTCTCCAAAGGGGTATAGTTAACCTCATAGCCCTGAAATTTCTTGCTCAGATAATACACAACCCTCTCACTATGTCCATCTTCGTCATGCTAAGCAATCATGGATCCCATTGACTCTTTCAAGACAAACAAATACAATAGAAGTGGTCTCCCAGGGTTTGGCAGGACCAAAACTGGCGGATTAGTCCGATATGCCTTGATCCTATCGAAAGCCAACTGGCACTGGGGATTCCAAGTTTTTGGCTAGTCCTTCTTTAATAGCTTGAAAATAGGTTCACAGATGGCTGTCAGATGCGCTATGATCTATTTATGTACTGCACTCTTCCTAGGAATCCTCTGATCTCCTTTTCTGTTCGTGGAGGAGGCATTTCAGATATAGCTTTAATCTCGGCTGGGTCAATCTCTATACCCCTCTCACTCACCAAGAAGCCCAACACTTTTCCAGCAGTTACTCCAAAAGCACACTTCTATGGATTCAGTCTCAACTTGTATCGCTTTATCCGTTCAAAGAATGTCCTCAATGCCGTGAAGTGATCCTCCTTGGTAATCGACTTCACAATCATATCATTTACATATACTTCAACTTCTTTATGGATCAAGTCATGGAGGACAGTAGTAGCCATTCTTTGGTAAGTGGCCCCAGCATTCTTAAGCCCAAATGGCATTACTGTATAACAATAAGTACCCCAATCTGTAGTGAATGAAGTCTTTTCTTTATCCTCTGGTGCCATCTTTATCTGATTGTAGCCTGAGAAGCCATCCATGAAGGATAACAGTGCATGTCCAGCAGTATTGTTGACCAATATGTCAATCTTGGGTAGCGAAAAGTCATCCTTAGGGCTTACTTTGTTCAGATTCCTATAATCCACACATACCCTTAATTTACCATCTTTCTTTGGGACAATGACAATATTGGCCAACCACTCAGGGTAATGGACCACTTCAAGAAAACTGGCATCAAGTTGCTTCTAGATATCCTCCTTGACCTTCAAAGCCCACTCTGGCCTCAATCTCCTCAATTTTTATTTGTGGGGCTTTGAACCAGACATCAAGGGAATCCTATGTTGGACCACTTCAGGGTCTATTCCAAGCATATCCTCATAAGACCAGGCAAAGACTTCTTGAAATTCTTTGAATAACTCCACCATATTAGTTGTTTCTTCCTCAGTTAAAGTTACTTTGACATTGATCTCATGGGGCTCTTCAGTTGAGCCCAAGTTGATCATTTTGAAATCCTCTTCGACTGGTCAGGCCTTCATTTCTTTTGAAGCCTTGATAGATCGCATTAACTTAGGAGAGGGTTCATCATTCTCATCATTATCCGAGTCAGAGTTAGTATAATCGACAAGAATGCAAGAAAAATAAGACACAGTATAATCGAAAGTGAAATTTTCATTACTAATAGAAGAGGTGTCTACAGGATAGGAGGTCCCAAGTGGGACAGAATCAACACTAGAAAATGTTTGCAACATATCTAAACTTGTACTAGGCACAGACACAGCCAAACTGTTCAAAATACATGACTCATTAAAAAAGACAAAATGGTCTACACAACTCCAATTAGGGATAACCCCATTAAAAGGATGAATAAGTTGGTGTGGACCCAAATCCTCACTCTCGCTTTCCTCGGTGATGGCCAAGACTCCTTCGTCGTCGAACAAGCTGCCGACATCCCCGAACTCTAATCCAGTCTTTACCGTGTCACTTTGCTTTTGAATCCTCATCAGCTCCAGCTCTACCCAATCAACATCATAGTTAAAGAAGATCTCAAAGCCAGAAACTCGTCGTTGAAGGTGCACGTCATACCATGGCTCGGGGAAGCCACAGAATGGAAAGTCTGACCCTTCCTTGACGAAGTGTCCATTAAGAGTTGTAGAAGGTGAGATTTCTTCTTCACTATGAATCCCATCAAAATGGAGGCTATGGATCTCTTGGTCTGACCATTGTTGCTACCATGTCTTACTATTGCTGCTGCCTTTTCTTGGAAAAATTGTAAACTGCCTACTATTCTTGTACTTTCTTTTTTTGAGCCTCGAAAAACAGTCATCGACTCTCCTCTGCTTTTGGTCAATCAGGGCTAGGTCTTCCCTAGAAGGAACGTACCCCAGTCCAAATCTGTTCTCATTTATCATTAGAGAAAGCACATTAATGTCACCTTGTTGATGCAAACCCAGACCCATTCCTGGGAAGAAAGACATGTTAAGCAATGAATTAAATACAAAATTTAAATTCTTACCAGAGGATTCTGACTTTGCTATTGCTAGGATTGAACTGATCTGGAACCCACTCAGTTGCACCCCTGCACTGTCCTTTGAACTATCGTCTCCCACTGCTAGGGCATTAACCATATCGAAATCGGCATACACTGTCACCACTACCCCTTCATATAAGAATCTGACCTTCTGATGCAATGACGAGGTGAGGACTCCTTCTTTGTGGATCCAGGGCCTTCCCAAAAGTAGATTGAAGGAAACAGGTATGTCCAGGACGTGAAGCTCGACATCAAACATAGCAGGACCCACCTTAACCTTAATTTGTGCATTAAGTACTCCATTGATGGTCCTCCTAGTACAGTCATAAGCCTTAACACAATGTGTGGACGGCTTGAGCTCTGCCTCATTGAATCCAAGATGTTTGAAAGTGCTGAGAGGGAATACATTTAATGCTGAGCCCTCATCTACAAACACTCTTGGAATCAAGTAATCCCTGAGACTGATGGTGATATAAATGGCCTTGTTATGCATCCTTCTTTCATCAGTGAGGTCGGCATCACCATACATCAAGGAGTTAACAACATGAGATCCCCCAACTATGTTTGCTAGCTCTGTACAATTATTGGAGACAGGAACTTGGATACTGGTTAATGATTTCAGAACTGCGTCCCTCTGTGCCTTGGATGCCATGAGTAGCCCCCAAATTGACACATTAGCCTGTGTCTTTTCCAACTAATTCAAGATGGGGTTCTGGGGCTCAGGGGCAGTACATTGCTCTTTCCCCTTGTCTCTTGCCAATTGTCCGGGATTATCAACTATCAGGTTTGTAGGCTTGAAGGTCTTTCCACTCTGGGTTTTCGCTACAGGCTTGTCATCATACCCAGGGATGTAAACCTCCAGGTTACTGAAATCTTGTGTTGCCTGGGCTACCTCTAGTTCATCTTCAATGTATCTGATCAAAGGGGTTCCCTTCTCAACCCTTGCTACCAAATGCTTTGTCTATTGAGGGAAAACCACCTCTAGATCATACTCTGGTTCCTATTTGATAGCCATAACCTCAGATGATCCCTCATGCTTGTTCTGGTCCTTCCAACTATAAACGGGTGAAATTGAAGATGCGCCATATGCATCAGAATTCTCAAAAGGTAAAAAATCGTAATGACATCCTCCTTCCCTTCCTCTATGAAGTTGACAGAGTGGTTAGGGAGAGGATTTTTTGTTGTAGATGCTGGTCGATTCTGAATGACAAAAGTTCCAGCCTCCAGTGCATCTTGAATTGCTTCCTTTAAGGCAAAGCAAAATTTTGTGCCATGCCCAGCCTGGTTGTGGAACATGTAGAATCTGTCCTGCCTAAAACTTGCTGGGAGTGGATTGGGTAGTACCATTGGTCCAGGGTGCTTTAATTGGCCTGCCTTCATTAACTTATCCATGATCAATTCCCTGGTTAAACCCAGCTCTGTGTATTGTCTGCTTGCTCTTTGATTCCTCTGAGGATACGGAGCTTCAATCAATAACGGGGCTGAAGAGGCCACTGCCACACTCTTGGCCTGAGAAAAGGAATTTGCACTAGACGCTTTGGAAGAATTATTTCTCCTAATTGAGCTGCCTTCAGGTATTACCTTATCGCCTTTATGCGGGAGATCCCCGTGGTTGATCGCATCCTCGATCTGCTGCCCAGCGGCGATTAAGGTCTGGAATGTGGTGATGCCTTGTCCAAAGATAAAAGTTTTGTATGGGTTAGCCAACCCTCTCATCATCATGGTGACTTGCTCTCTCTCAGAGGGTCTGTCCTAGATTTGTGCAGCAATGGCCCTGAACCTAGCCAAGTAAGCAGTCAATCCTTCTCCGGGCAACTGCATGATTGTTTCTAACTGCCTTCTGTGGGTTTCCACTTCAGTGTTATAAGAGTAATGTTCCACAAAAGCAGTTGTAATGTCTACCCAGGACTTGATTTGGGAAGGTTTCAAGTGCAAGAACCATTTGTGAGCCCCACCAGATAAAGAGAACTGAAATGCTTGGCCCAACTGCGCATCTGTAAACCCTCTCCCTATCCTCAAGATGCCAGTAAATGATCTAAGATGGGTGGTGGGGTAACCTGACCCGTCAAATTTCTCCAGAGGCCATTTGAATTTATCTGGCAGCTTGGCCTCTGGGAAGTAATTCACTCCCTCAGTGTCTAGGATCTGATCTTCCATTCTTTTCATTCCTCGAAGCAGATGCTCTACATTGTGCAAACGACTCATGACAGCTGAATTGGCCAACAGTTTATCCACCTTTGATAGCTTACTGGGGGAAGGCTCTTGAATCATTATCCGGGGCGAAGTAGATGCATTTATGGGGGTGGTGGGACCATTTCCCCCCTCAGGTGAGGCTGCCGCATTGGAGGCTGTTTGCGGCCCAAGATTCATGTTTTGCTTGACCAATCCTACCATGGCGTGAACTGTTTGCTCCAAACTGGTAAGTCTGGTGGTCAAAATGGTGATTGGATCCTCTAGGGGCTCATGACGATCTTCTATCTCATGGTCTTCCATTTCCTCTGCCAGACTAACCGGCTCTCTAGGATATCCATGAGTTAATTGAAAACTGGGGACTCTATGTAGTCTCCTAGAGGTGGGATCCCTTACCCAATTGGATGTTATGTTTCAACTCTCCTGAAGATGACTGGAAATGTGGAACAAGGGAACAAAGGTCAGGACTCTAACAGATAGGGAGAACCGACAATAATGAACATGCATTCATCAATGCTGACTCAACCAGACAAAGTTAGATCCTGTGTAAGAACTCCATTAGGTTAATCCTCGCTAATTCTGGCGATTCAGATTGATTCTTTGGTTGGTTTTCAGCCAGAGGGTATCTGTGAAACAGACTATACCTCCGGCTGAAACTCCAACCAAATGAACACATCGGGATCATTGGATTTGGGAGGGATTTACCATCTGAGAGGATGCGCACAAGATATCAAAGAATTTTGATTCAATCTTGAACAAATGAGTGATGGCTTTATCAGTGACCACCCGCGTTAAGCGAGGTGAAACTGGGTAAAGACAACACTTAGGTGTTCAGGGATGAATCAAGCATACAAGTGTCAATAATGTGATAATGGGACACGACAAGGCTACCTTGACAAGGATAAGAATGCCTATCACCATATACACGATGAGTCAAAGACACTTACATCCCTTTATATACCCGCATAGCCACAGGTACAGGCCAAGGTTGTGGCTTCCCCTGGCGGGTCATCCAATATACACTGGAGCCCATTTCAGCTAACCACGAGGTTTGTAACAATAGTAACCAATATCTCGAGAACCATGATATCACTATATCATAAAATAATCAGCAATGTATACAATGCACCTAAACAATCAAGGCTACAAGCAAGGGTGTTCGCTACTTCTACACCTAACTACAACCTAAAGCCCCAAAATATAAGTTTATGCATAAAGAGAAAGGGATAGGGATTTACAATTTGGAGTCTGGCATGAATTCCCCAGCGGAGTCGCCACTATGAGGACATGGGAAAAATCATTCTTTTGAAAATTTTAATTGGGTTTTATCCTCATTTTTAAAATTGAGTTTACATGTTGTGAAACTTGTCTACCCTCATTACACTCAAACTGGGATCTGAAAAGTTCTCACCTTCAGATCCCATCCACTCATGCCAGTGGAGGGTAAGAAGACTGGAGTCGCCACCTAGATTAGGTCTAGGACCTATAAATGATGTCCCTCAATGGAGGGACACTAATGACTCTCGCAAATGGAACGGCTGTCGTGTCTCACCAAAGGTGGGTAAGTGCCAAATTACTAGTTGGGAAGGTGTTAGGCACCCAACTCGCCCGGTTGAATCGGTCTCCCTAAATCCTATCCTTTCCCACAGTTTATGAACACTTGGGGCTATCTAAATACATTATAAAGTAGAAAGGAGAATCCTAAGTTCATTTCTAATTCTTACTAACTATGCATGGCATAAACTGAAATTAAACAAATTAAACAAGAAAATAATTATAAAATGAATCAAAGAATTCAAAGAATAGCTTAATCATACATCAAAAGAAAGAAAAAAAAAAGATATATAACATATGATCGAGGTCTGGGAAAATCCCAGGCCGCCTATATATCCCTTTGCGGGGGGAATCAGACCAAACATAGTTCAGGTGGGTGTGTACGTACCAAATGTGTGCAATAAAAGGGACGCTCCCAAAATATTGGAATGAATCCCAAGCGATGGATACTCCCATAATCATAAAACACATCCTATGATGAGAGATGTCCCCACAACAGTGGGACCCATCTCAGTGTTGAGGTACTCCCTATCACAAGGAAGTCCCCTCGGCGAAATAATCCCATAATACATGGAACTTACCTCAATTTGACCGAGCGTGGAGCGACCAAACTCCCCCGCAGCCTACGTTTCCCTCGAGACCTCTGTCTCTCTAGAATCAGGTCAAGCGTAGTTCCCATGGATTGACGAGCCATGGACACGCGTGGCAACACTCAGGAAAATCCAAATGCCTCAGCTCCCCACACACGGGGCTACACTAAATCTCACTCACACCCCACATGCGGGATGCCCAGGTGGACCGTCCGTTGGACCACCCATCCTATGCAACCCAATCGCACATTTTTCATTAATATGCATTTGATAAAACGGTCTCCCACACTCTTGGATCCAATCCTAGGGTTGGGTGGGCTCATTTAGAATGAGCCCACAAGGGGTCAGACTCTTTGGAGTCCCCTAGCCAATCACATTACGGGACGGATGTATCCTAACATGCATCTATCATGGTGTTCAAGTGGAGATACACCTTTGGGGTAGGGTAGGAGACATACATTAAAAATGCATTTAACATCTTCACTACCTACACATACAATTATTAATTCCCTACTATAAAACATCTAACATAAGAAGTGTAACAAAGAAAAATCAGCATGTGATTCAAGCATATATGATAAAGAATGTAGACATTAAGCACTAAGTTAGATTGTCATGCATCTACACATATGATCAGATTGTGTTAAGGTCAAGCTAACCCAAGTTAGAACAGATAGAACAACCCAAACTAGACTGTCCTAAACCTACTTCTAACCTACAAGAACTTCATTAAAACAAAACTAAACTAGACTCAAGACCTAACCAGGACCAACTCAAGCTAACCTAGTCTAAACAAATCAAACAGATTCTGAAGACCTAAACATGGGCTAACCCAAACCAGCCCAGAACCAACTAGACCACACTCTGAACCAAACTAACCCAAGCCCATCAAAACCAACTCAAACCTTAACTAACCCAAACCAAATCCAACATAAACCTGAACCAGCCTAACTTGAACTATCCCAAACCGGCCCTCACTTAGACCCAACCAAACTAGAATCTGACCTAGACCAAAACAAACCAAAACAATCACTAGAAAAAAAAATCAGTTTAAACATGTGCCAAATTTAAGCAAGAAATAGGTCATTTTAAATATGTGTGCATTATGAGTAGGCTCGGCAATTTAAGTCAACAAATATTGTGCATGAGTTAAGTAGGACAATAAAAAATGGATTAAACATTTAACTAGATTTTTTTTTTGGTAAAGAAACATTTAACTAGCTTAGACCAAGCCAAATCAACATACATTGAACACATCATTTGAGCAGGAGCATACTTAGAAGCATTCCAATTATACCGAGACAGAGATCGAACCAAGCAGTTAAACAGAATCAAATGTATTGGCCGAAGTGGGTTTTTTTTTTTTTAAATTCAAGTCAATCCAAACACTCACCAAGCCATCTATATTGCATTCTGTTTTTTTTTTTTTTTTTTTTTTAAATACATGTAGCTGTGACTCTAAAGATAGGCATTGCCATTTCAAGAGATAGAGTTAGCATGGCCCAGAATCTCTACAAGAGGGTCACTGAATGATAATTGGCACCATTACGAGAATCAACATTACTCATAACCCATCTGAGTATTGATGCAAATGATATAGGATCCTTTCATCAAACATGTAACATATGAAGCAAAGTTGATCTCGGTTTTACAAAAGAATTTTGGATCAAAGAATGGCTAATGGTAATAATAAAATAAAAAAAGAAAAAGAGAAAAGAAAGAAAGAAAAAAAAAACCTTCATTATTAGCAAGCTTTCCAATAAGAAACCCAAAGAACAGAAACTAAGTCCCATGGAGAATAACCATATTAGAACATAATGGAGGGGAAGATTTTGGTTATGAGGGAACTCCCCAAATAATTGAGGCAGAGAAGCTCCTGGACTTAGATCGAAGAACCTACTAAAAAAATATATAAAAAAATAAACAAATAAATGAATAAAGAGTTGCAGAAGAACCTGGAGTTGAAAAATAAGACACACCTAAAATATCCGACCACTGTTCAGAGCCCCTGCTCCTTTGAATAGATCAGACTCCGCCGGATGTAGCGGTGGTGCCTCCCTTTCTCTTTACAGCAGCAGCGGTGAAGCTGCTTCTTCTTCCTTCACGGGGGAGGCTAGGCCGGGACCCCTCTCTCCTTTTTTCCAAAAAGAGCAACCTTCTTCTCTCTTATTTTTCTTCCTGCTCTCCAGCGTTCCCCTCTCTTCTTTTTAATATTCTCTCTTTCTTCTGCTTCTCACTTCTCTCTCTCCCTCTTCTTTTTTTTTTTTTTCCAAATCTCTCCAACTCCCTCCTTTTTATCTCTTCTCATCCTTCTTCTGCCCATCGGTCCTTCCAAATGGGGGTTCTCCGGTTGCTGGAAAGGAGGGACCTCCCTCATGCACTGTCGATGGGAGAGGGATGGAGATGTAAAGCCGGCTGGGGAGAAGTAAAGCCCGGCGGCTTTTGGGGGAGAGATTTTGGGAAAGAGGGATGAGGTGTCGACCTCCCTCTTCCCTACA
>JAMYWD010001285.1:0-73000 GCA_028583415.1 Protea cynaroides
CATGAACCTTTTTCCCCAAAAAACGAAGTGCATGAAAAAACAAAAGGATCTACCCTACCCTCGAAAATATTGCAACCACTAGTGGTGTCAAAATTGGGCCAAAACCGAGAACCAAAACTGAACCAACCTATTTTTTGGGCCGGACCAAACAGAAACCTAACCTTATTGGACAAGATTTGGGTTGTATTTATTAGAGCCTGATGAAAAACCAAAATCGGACAAGACCAATTGATAAGCCCAAACCAAACCGAACCAATAAGATCGAAATTGAATAAATACGATAATGGTCCGATAAGAATCCATTAAACCATCATTTTATTAAATATACATGTAGAAAATCAACATTAAAATTGAACCAGCCCGATATAACCCATTAATCCAACTTTACTTTTATATATATATATATATATATATATATATAAGTAACTCAGGATCTAAAAACAAGACCAGAGTAATAAATTTATGCAGAAATGAAATTTGAAATAAAACCAACCATTAAGGCGGTATATGCAAGATGCAAATTTAATTTATATAACATAAACTGAAAGTAAAATGAAATATAAGTTACAATCAGAAATAAAATATAAAATGAAATGCAAGTTTGAAAATGCAATACAGAGTACTGAAAGAACTGAAAAGAACTTACAGGACACTGCTACAATTTAATAGAAAGTAGGTTACAAGTTTCAAAGAAGGATGAACCTAAAGCTATGGAGGTTTAGTTACAGAAGGGATGAAAGAAATAAAGGAACACTCGTTGATAAAGTCTCCTACCTTCAGAGGTGAATGCTCTCTCTAACTTCTAACTTTTGTCTCTATTTTGCCTCCCCGAATGAAGAGAAGTCCTTCTCTATTTTGAATATACAATGCAGTAGAGAGCTTGATATATGTTTAAGGATATAATCATTTCATATAGCCTTTTCATTGAGTGTCATAGGATATTTTCAGTTGGATGCTGGTATAGCTTACTGGACAATGGGAAAAAGGAAGGTCATGCGGTATATGCATAAGACCAAATATTATATGTTCAATTATGAAAGTAGTGACACTCTAGGCTATTTTGATGCAATTTAATATTTACATTGATGATAGAAAACCAACCTCAAGGTTCAATGTTATGGTGGTAGGGTTTTGTAACTCTATGTGAAAATAACAAATAAGGTATCTGGTGTAAGAGTTTCTTTTATGATTTGGAGGTTGTAGACTCTACTTCTAGACTATTGAGATGTGTTGTGACAGTGGTTCAGCTGTGTTCTTCTCAAAGAATAATAAGAAATATAATTTTTCATAGCATAATAGAGATCGAATCTCTTCAAGTAAGGAAGATGTGAAAAGATTTTATACCGTTGTAGATTCTTGGATGAAGGTTCTGTTAGTGGGAGTCTTTAAGGGATGGTACATCCAATATAAGAATGGTTGAAAATAATTAATTTTATCGGAGGCTTAAGTGGCCAAAGATCTGGGAATCAGTGGGAGTCTCTAGATATGCTTAATCAGTGGGAGACTCTTTATGTTTATACTTGTGTTTTCACATTGCTTACTGTGTTTGATTGTATTGCTCATGGTTTGATGGATAGAGTTTTTGTAACTATGATTTTATTTATATTAGCATTTACGTTATTGCTATTTTGCATACATAGTTATGTGTTTGACATGTCACAGATATGAGGCAGTATTTAGCCAAAGTTTCAAGGCAATATTTAGCCAAAGTTTTAAGGTAGTATTTAGCCAAAGTTTCAAGGCAGTATTTAGCCAAAGATTAAGGTAGTGTCTAACCAAAGTGTGGTATTATAATTCCAGAATATTTAAATACCATGTTATATTGCCCATAAAGGTTTTGGGGTAATTTTGATTAAAGGTTTTCTTAATCAAGTTTAAACTCGCATGGGAGTTTACTTTCATGCATTATCTTAGGCGATTCATGTATTGAGTAGACCTCTGTTGTGGCTGACAGAAGTTTGTACACCATATGTTAAGGTATATTATTGTTGTTGCTCGCATTGGGAAGCTTGATGGATGTTTCAAACTTAGTGATGATTTAGTGTGTTGGATTCCATGGCCACACTGGTTGACGATAGTTTTGTAATTAATATAGCCCAAGTGGGAGATTGTTAGATTTATGTGGGCTTAATTAATTACCTAAACTAGTTAATTAAGTGGGAATCTGATTGACACGGTATAACAGGTTTGGTTTGGTTCGTCACATGGTATGAGATAGGTTTGGTAACCCTAATTCTATTATGGGAAGGGTTTTAGGGTTACATCTGTATGCTATAAATACAGGGTTAGAGTCCCTACAACCACAGTTAATAAGTTCTCTCTGCACCCATTAGCAAGAGAATTCAAGATATCCTCTGGAGGCTGTGGAAGACTGTGACCGATGGATTTCGATCAAAGCTTGGAGCGTCAATGAGCGTATGGGAATTAATCTCTTTACAAACAGGTATGTTTTTATGATTCATAGTTAATGGCTTCTCTATTGTGTTCTATGGTAACTGTTTGGATGGAGAATGGGTTTCATGGAAACCCTAAACTCATAATATTCTAACATATTCTTCTCCTAAAATATAATATAACTAACTCATTTGGCCTTCTTTAATCTTTTACTAGTGTAAATTTATGTAAAATAGCTAATATTTTACATAAGTTTACATCTAAACTTCAGACTGACACTGCCAAACATGGGTGTAAAGTGTAAATCCAAACAACCACCATATGTATTTTTTTTTTCAATTTTATTGTTTAAATGTGATTATGTATGCTAAAAGAGTAATTCCTTAAAGCATCAAGCCTTAAAATGTCCATTTGAGCCCCTAGACATATTTTTTAAGCCCTCGTGGCTTTTTTACAGTGTCTCGCCAAGATCCAAGATCTCAACTGGACATCTCGATTTCTCAAAGGGTTGAAACACCCTCGAGACTCAAGATTTTGAATCTTGATAGAAGGTACAACGAAATCCATATACAAAATTTGAAGCAATAAAAAGCAGCACAAACTCAATTATAAGGAACCTTTCTAGCAATTCAGTTAAAGGAAAATTCAACTCAACAAGGCTACATTGCAACAATTTTGTGGAAGGCCACATGAGTTCTCTTCCACCATCCTACATTCCTACTAAATCTAGGGTCCAATTTTTTTGGCTAAATAACAGTCACAAGATCTTTGTCACTATCTTCATCAGTGAAGTCTCATGGTCCACATTACATATGACAAGGTCATTGAACTTGATTTATCTTGTAATTTACTAACTGATAGTACCTTCTAGGTCACAAAAATGCATTCAATTTGAATGTTGTTCTTCCTATTCTGACGACTCTTTCATCTTTGCATCCTCATCTCTGCTAATCATTCCAGGAACATAAGAATATGAACTATTTTCTATTGCCCAATAACCTTTAACATAAGTATGGTTGGTCTGAGAGTATGGTTTCTCTCACAAAGAGACCGTTAAATATTTTTTCTCTTTTGGGGTGGTCTTTCCGAATTTCTCCCATATATATTAGTTCTGCATTTGGTAAGGATCATCTATGTATCTACGAATCAAAGAAGTATTTCCCTAAAGAATCACCCAAGAAAATAAGGATACAAAATGCAGTCTAATTTTCTATTTAAAAGCAACATGTTCCCAATGCCATTTTTATCTTATTTCCTCAATTATTTTATTTATGGGAAAATATTTGCCATACCCTTTGTAGGTTATTGTAATCTCACCCATCCGCCATCGTTTTTGATAATATCCCTAACATCTCCTGAAGACACCCAAACCTTGTTTAAATGCTAAAAAGACTTTTTTAAGCTCAAAACTTTTCAATTTCATTTTATATTTTCTTTTTGTATTTTTTTTTAATTTTCCTTGAAAAAAGAGGTAGTGGATCTACAGAATTAAGATCTCGTGTAGATTCAACCATTCTCAGGAAATTAGTGCAACTTTCATCCGGAATGTTCCATCCTCAGTATATCCTGCCATGAAAGGGCTGCTGGGGTTTCTCAGTTCCACGGTTTCCCTTTCACCATTAATTCCTACCCGTTTTTTGTAATGTTTTTATCATGTATGGGCTTGCACCAGGCATTGTGCAGGTAGGATTAGTGGATAGGTGTTGAATGGATGACTATGATTGGATGATACCCTTTATGAGAGGTTTCCAATTAATCTACTTTAATATGTAATTGCTTGGGGACCTTTTGGTAATTTGGCCCTATTATGGGAATGATCAAATTACCCTTCTTAACAAGGTTGGTCCTTGATACTTGTCTTTATATAGATAGTCAATTCCCATTATTGACTATCATTCAACATATACTGAAAAGGGAGCAAACAAGACTAACAGAGAGGTTGGTTGACTGACTTGAAGCTTAAAGCATGTGGTGGAAGTTCTCTCCTACAAACGATAATGGATCCAGGTATGTTTGTTTAATTTGATTCAAAGTTAATATATATCTTACAGTGGTATCAAAGCATGGTGCTTGAATAAAATTGAATCAAGCTTACCCGGACCACTGCTCACCATAAAAAAATATAAAAAAAATTTCGTGGGTCAGCCAACAGGAAGCCAGAAGGCTGGTGAGGCAAGCCTGCAGGCAAGCCATTAGGCAAGCCCGCAGGCAAGCCAGTAGGCGAGCCCACAGGCAAGCCAGTAGGCCAGCCTGCAGGCCAGCCCGCAAGTAGCAGCAGCCGCTGGCAGCAGGCTACCGCAAGCTGCAGTCGCCGCGAGCAGCAGGCTGCCGCAAGTAGCAGCCTAGAGTATCCCTTTTTCCGACGTCTTCATTGTTTTCAGGCGGTGGAGGAGTGGTCGCCTTTTTCTCTGGCTGATTGTGGGAGTCGTTGCAGCGTTCACTGACACGTGTTCAATTAGAACACGTCTCCGTGAACGTGTTGAAGAATAAAATCGAATATTCTGAAACGATTATCTCTAATGGCAGTTTTTTGAAAATTGAATGGGTTTTAAGGACTTTTTCGTCCTTTTGAAATAAATGAATTTGATTTTATTTTTTTTAAAAGGCTTGATTGAGACCCGAACCGATTCCTATTTGGGTTGGAACTTGACCCGAACCATGGTCCTATCCCATATGGGGTCAACCCAAAAACCAATGAATTAACCCATCTGGGTCGACCTAGGACCCATATAACCAGGTTTTGGTGGACCAAAACAGACCGATTCAAGTGTGGTTCGTCTTGGTCCGGTCTTAAACCGGAATATTTTGTTCATTTATATATCTGTGGTGACTTTTAGAAATAATGAATTATTTTTGTTATATGTAACTATATATCTGTTAAGAACCGAACGTCACTATTTACAATGTCCACACTTTTTATGACAATATTATATAAACGTTGTTATATGTTCAGAATAGTTATTTTTTTAGTGACATTTATATAAACGTCGTTAAAATTTCAGAGTAGTTATTGATTTAGTGACATTTATGATCTAAACGCCACTGTAGATATAGATAGATAGAAATAAAGTCCTGTTTTAGTGACAGATACAAACGCCACAAAAAATTAAGTGTTAAAATAATAAAAAGTCATTAGAAACTTACCAATGTGATTAGGGCTTAGTTTAACACTTATAAAAGCCATTGTATGGGGCAATGTCCTTGTCGAATGAGTGGGAATATGCCATGAAATAATAAAATTATGGGTTTTCATAGTAAGATGCTTTTATGGACTTAGGCATGGAATGCTTTTCCTAATAAATGTTGAAATAGTCTATAATATCTAAAGCTACCAAGTCTGAACCCATGGGCCTAGTGAACAGTCTTTGTCGACGAGACTCTATGGTTTGAGTTATGATGCTTCCGTTCAGTGGGCTAGTTTCTCAGGGTATGGGACCGCTGCCGACAGTATTTAAAGATTGCTGCAATCTTGTTGATGGGATTCCATGGTTTAAGTTACGATGTTTCCATTCCGTGGGCTAGTTTCTCGAGGTATGGGACCACCACCAATGTTATTAAAAGATTGCCATCGAGGAGACCATATGATAAACGTCGTGCTCTTGCCATCTTAGGTGAGTCTTATTTTGGTCGATCAGCTCGATCGAGTGAAGGTGATGTTGGTGAACTTATTAGAATCAGGAGTCCATGTCTTGCCATCTCAGGTAACGGGATTTCTAAGGAAGGTTGTTTTCAGGCATCTCGCATTGCTCAGATTGTAGGGAAGGCATATTGGGCAATCTTTCCATCTCAGGTGTGACAATGACGTGGACCTTACACCTAGCTCTTTTGGGATTTTCCTATTTTTTTTTGGAAAACGAAACAAGGAGAAATCTAATCAACTGCCCATTTGGTCAGATTCATTGATGTTATTATTATTAATGGAAATTTTTGTATTCTTATACACTTGATTATGAGTATTGACTAGTAAATTATTGTTTTGTGTTTACCAGCTTTGGCTTCCCACTTTGCATCCATCAAGAAACTTAATGATTCTAATTATGAAGAATGGCTGGAATCTGTTACTATGAAGCTTGATGTTATGAGTCTTGACTCTTCACTGAAACATGATGAGCCTCCTAAACCTTCTGAGTTTGCTGACTTTGAAACAAAGAAATTTGCCAATGATTGGGAGGAATCCAACCGACTCTCCTTGATGCTCATTCAGCATAGTACAGATACAGCTATCAGGGAGAGTATCCTTGATCAGAAGTGTAAGACCCACACTCCATGAACCCGATCAAAACCTCTACTTCATGTCATAACAGGTCTTCCAATCATAATCGAAACAGACGGGACCAGCAGATGACAATCAGGTACGAAATCAGACCAAAATAGAGAAATAATTTTATACCAGTCTCATGATACTGGTCTATATACCGATCGACCGGTATGTCTGCTTGGGTAGACTAGTCAGATTAGAAAATAGATCTCTGTGGGCCCTGCTTGCCAAATCTCAATCCTAGAGACTTTCCTAACGTAGGAAAACTTCCCTAAACTCCATCCTAACCTATATAAGGATCTCTAAACCTCCTTAAACCTCTTTGATTGATTCTTACAAACCCTAGAGAAGGGAAGGAGATCTGAAGAGGAGAAGGAGCTAAGAAAGGTTGAAGAGGTGTCTCCGTTGGATAAAGAACATCATAGTTCATGAACCAACGGTAAGTGCCTGTACTTTTCTTTAGGTTAAATATTGTGGATGATTTATCAATATCATGCAAGGATAGGTATTGATCTAAAACCCTTAATTTTCCATCAAATCCTAATTTCGACCAATGAACTAGATATGAGTTCTAAACTAGGGATTTTTAGCATAATATTTGGAATGAAGGATAAAAACAAATCCAATCCATTGCTAAGGCCTAGAATGCATAGGAGAACCCTTGAAAACGAAGCTGGAAGATCCACGGAGACAAAGCACCAAGTTGGTGGTTTCACGAGAGCACACCGGTCGACCATACCAGTCGCACCACATGCGACCAGTACAACGACCGGTATCTCTCGGGAGCCAGCCAAGGGGGGACCAGTCGACCATACCGGTCGCACCATCCCTCAGTGCTGCGCCCAGTATACACTGTATAGGGTGTTTTCGACCCCAATTGGTTTTCGACCAACGAAAACTTATGAAACTAATTCTAACTAAACCCTAACGTCGTATAGGACCTTATGATAGCAAAATTGGACTCTGTGATGCGGAGCAAGCTAGCGAGCAAGCGCCAAGTAAGGGAATCGGACCCAAACCCTAATTAACTAATAACAGTAAATTGTTGTAAATAACTATTGTTTCTATGGAATGTTGCTTGTGCATACTCATATGTCATCTTTACTTTCAGTTATTATGTTTGTTCATGCATACTCACTATGCTAGGATTGTGTTAAGCATGTGAATATTTTCGTTGGTGTGTAGAATGGAAAGGGCCTAGGGTCTTGGATCATTCTTCATACTGGCACCTTTTCATATCGCTAATATCTTAGCATGCTTGGTGCAGGTAGGGTATCAGGGGGAGGACGTGGCACTATCGTCTCAAGCTTTGCCACCAGACTCGAGCCCTATCTCTATGTCGTAGGGAGCTGTGCTAGGATATGGCCTACTGTGATGACATATAGGTGTAAGACCCGTACTCCATGAACTCGATCTAAACCTTTAATTCACGTCGTAATAGGACTTCCAATCATCACCGGGCCAGACGGGACGAGCGGATGACAACCAGGTATGAAAACAGACCTAAAATATGATATTTTTTCATACCGGTCTATGGTACCGGTCGATGGTACCAGTCGACCGGTATGTTTGTGTGGGCAGACTGGTGAGATCCAAAAACGGATCTCTACGGGTCCCACTTTTTAAATCTCAAGCCTAAGGACTTTCCTAACATAAGGAAACTTCCTAAATTCTATCCTAGTCTATCTAAGGACCCTTAAACCTCCTTAGAACTCTTTCATTGATCCTCACAAACCCTAGAGAGGAGAAAGAGATCGAAGAAGGAGAAAGAGCTAAGGAAGGAGGGAGAGGAGCCATCGTTTACCGTTGGACGAAGAACACCATAATTACGAACCAACGGTAAGTGCTTGAACTTTCCTCTAAGTTAAGCATTATAGATGATTAGTCATGAATTAATTAATACCATGCAAAGCGAGGTATTGATCTAAAACCCTTAAATTTGTCGTCAAACCCTAATACAGTCGATGAACCCTAGATTCACATTCTAGGCTAAGGATCATCGAAACTAAGACTTGAATGAAACATGAAACAACTCTAACTCATTGCTCAGCCCTAAAATGCATAGGAGAAATCCTAGAACCAATAGGGGGTGACCGACGGAAGGCTAACACCGAGTTGATGGTCTTTCGGAGGCATACCGGTCAACCATACCGGCCAACCATATCGGTCGCACCATAAGCGACCGGTACTGTGACCGGTACCTCTCGGAGACTGGTTTATGGGGGACCGATCGACCATACCGGTCGCACCTTTCCCCACAGTGCCACGACCGGTATTTGTGACAGGTACTTGCGACCGGTGTGCACTGTGAGGGTGTTTTCAATACCAGTTGGTTTTTCGACCAATGTGAACCCTAAGAAAATTATTCTAATTCAACCCTAACATCGTGTAGGACCCTGTGTTAACAAGTTTGGATTCGGTGACGTGGAACAAGCTAACAATCAAGCGTCAGGTAAAGGAATTGGACCTAAACCCTAATAACTTAATAACAGTAAAACATTGTTAATAATTATGATTCTGTGGAATGGTATTTGTGCATACTCGCATGTCATCTTTACTTTCAGTTATTATATTATTCATGCATACTCGCTATGCTAGAATGTGACTGTTTTCGTTGGTGTGTGGAGTGGGAAGGACCTAGGGTCTGGGATCATTCCTCACACTAGCACATTTTCGTATTGCTTCTGTCTTAGCATGCTTGGTGTAGGTAAGGTATCAGGGGGAGGAAGTGACATTGTGGTCTCTGGCCTGGCCACTAGACTCTAGCCCTATCTCTATGTCATAGGGAGCTGTGCTGGGATAGGGCCTACTATGATGACATATATGATTGGTTAGTTGCGAGCCCAGTTTGCAAGCCCTCGCCAATAGGGGCTTACGTGTTGGTATGGGTATGGCATCAGGAGAAGGGTTGGTGGTGTTTGATCCGGACACTTTAGTTCTATCTCTATTTTATGGTGGGTGCATGTGGGATGACAGTGGTGTTTGATCCATTGGATGGATTTGCACACTCATGTATAGAGGTGTGGTGGCCGCCATTCCTTTCTATAGCACATTACAAACTTAAAACCAGACCATAATGTGAATGTTACTCATGCATGATGTGTATTGCATTGTCTGATTTTCTTACTAAGCTAAGTTGTGAGCTTACCCTTGTGTACACACTATTTCTAGATGTTGATGCAAGTTACACTGTAGAGGACTATATCGATGCTCCAGTATATGAAGGTTCTGTTGCCTTGAAGTACAAGTAGGGGAGGACGAGCATGTCGCTTCATGCGAGTGCCTTTTCTGCGTGTACATCTAGGATATTTGATTTGTTTATTTTACTTGTTTTCAGTTGGATTTATAATTAGGATGTAAGGATAATTATTTATGTTTTGGTATTTTGAATAATTGGATAATTTAATTATCTATAGAAGTACTCAGTTCATTTAATTTAAGACTTCCACTGTATTTAATTATATTCTGATTATGGTTATGTGCAATGGTTTGTATGAGTGCACACGGTCATATTGAGATCCTGGTGTGAACCATTGGTTCAGTGATGGTTCACTTACACTTCTGGTTCAGCCAAAATTGGGGTGTGACAACTTGGTATCAGAACCCCTATTGGCGAGGGCTTGCAAACTGGGCTCGTAACTAACCAATCCTATATGTCATCACAGTAGGCTCTATCCCAGCACAGGTCCCTACGGCATAGAGATAGGGCTAGAGTCTAGTGGCTAGGCCGGAGACCACAGTGCTACTTCCTCCCCCTAATACCCTACCTGCACCAAGCATGCTAAGACAGAAGCGATACGAAAAGATGCTAGTGTGAGGAATGATCCCAGACCCCAGGTCCTTCCCACTCCACACACCAATGAAAACAATCACATGCCTAACAGTCACATCCTAGCATAGCGAGTATGCATGAACAATATAATAACTAAAAGTAAAGATGACATGCGAATATGCACAAACACCATTCCACAGAATCATAATTATTAACAATGTTTTACTGTTATTAAGTTATTAGGGTTAAGGATCTGCTCTGAAACTTCCTGGCGTAGATCATCAGTAAAGAAGCCCTTCCTTTTGGAAGCACAGTAAACCAAATCACCATCATTAGAAATCCCCAAGAGATCAGCAACTGGTGAGTGTCGAAGGATAAGGGGTCACCTTTGACAAAGCTGGTTAGGCGGAGGTCCCTACCATGGCTGAAGTCGTTAACATCCCCCTCGAACTCCAGGTTAGCGTAGAAGTGCTTAACCAAGTTGGGTTGGGTAGTCACTATGTAAGTGATAATGGGTAACCACCTAAGTGCACCAAAGGCTGCTTCAACATCAAATCATTGTAGCTGCTCCAGGTTTACACAGCGACCAGATTCTATGTTCTTCTCTTCGAACCATGGAAAACGGGCCTGCGCTGCCACCGAACGAAACCACCGTTCATCAAACTGCAAAACCAGTGGGCGAGGACGGTTCATGCCCGGAGCGTATGCATGCTTACCAGCACCTCAACACTGAGACATTGTGAACTATAAAAACAAAACAAAACAATGAGATTTTGTTAAAACTTTCAAAATTTCGACAGCATAATGACAGTATTTAAAGCAAAAGCCTTGAACTCACCCAAAATCTGGGGAGGAGGACTTACGTAACAATCTAACAACATATGGAAACCAAACAATCATCACACAAGCAAGAAATTCAACAATTACAAGAAAAATCGATTTTTGACCAAAACCTAGGTCAAAAATCCAAAAACTTCGATTTTGAGAAAACCATACAGTGGAACCTCAAATAGGTTGAGGGCTTTTGTTCATAGAGGTCCCAAAACTATTTCTAAGCCGAAGGAAAAGAGTTCCTACAGCTAGAATCCTCTAAACCAAGAAAAATTTAGTATTTGGGCAAGAAACCTTGAAGAAATGATGTAAAATGGAGAGAGGAAGGAAGAACCTTACTTGGAGATGATGTTCAAGGTCTTGATCGGAAGAGAATCACTCCTAAAATCATCGGTCGGATTGTAGCAACTCACCAAGTCAGAGAGGAATCACCACCGGAGAGAATGGAAAGAAGAAAAGTGAGAAAAGACTACTTTTCACGATTTTAAAAGTCTTTCAGGGCATATCGGTCGACGGTTTTGCCTATACCGGTCGACCGGTACCCCTTGGTACCTGAAACCAGTACCTCTCGGCCACAGCAAGGTGCTGACCGGTTGAACATATCGATCGCACCATACCATACAGAGGTGCGACTGGTACATCGACCTATACCCCTCGGGAAGTCCGAGATGTTTTGTCCACCTAACTATACCGGTCGCACTACAACACACAGTGCCGCGATCGGTATGTTGTGACCGGACAAGTATTCTAAGCCAGAAAAATTTTGAGATAATTTTTTTAAATTTTGATTTAAAGTTTCCATGATAATTTTCGCCTCGCACTGTTAGAGACTAACACTATCATGACGAATGTGACTATTCCAATGTTTCTCATGTGTTATGTCTTCTTTTCAGATCCAAATAGGAAGGGGTAATCTAAGATGGCAGGCGGAAATGGTCGCAGAGGTTCACGAAAACGTCTCTACTCAAGGATGAGCCAAGCTGAAGACGATGTGGAAACAGGAACCGTTGGTGAGCAAAACCTTAACCCGGACAGTAGAACCCCAATGAGGGAAGACGGGGATAGGACACCATTGAAAAATGGTAGAGAAGGGCAGAGTCACAGAGCACCAACAAATCTGCCAGGCCCTCCTCACACTAACTCTGAGACTATAGTAACGAATCTAGTCTATCAGATGGAAGCTCAGCAGAAGGTGTTCTTAAATGAGATGCTGAAGATGTTCAGGTGACCAGGATATATCCCTACAGAAGGTACACCTGAGTCTAGGGGAAATAACACAGCACTGCCAGTGGATAGTAGCACTGGGCCGATGGGTCAAGAACAGAATCCACAACTACCACACCAATTTCCAACATCGTCTGCCTATCAAGGGATCTATCCGTATCCACCACCATGGTATAGAACAAATGCACAGGGGTAGAATGACCTAAGCCAAGCGGTGGATAGGTTTTTGAAATTGAAACCCCCTACCTTCACAGGAAAACCAGGAAAACGACTATGGCCTACACAGTGGGTTGCTGAAATGGAGAAGAACTTCCGTTTGATGACTTGCACAGAGGATGAGAAGGTGCTATTTGATACGCACATGCTCAAGGAAGTTGCTAATGCCTAGTGGAATTCTACCCGGCCATACTTGGAGATGAAGCACACCCAAATCACTTGGGAAATATTCAAGGGAGCCTTCTTTTATTAGTATTTCCCTAAGAGTTTTTGTGATCAGATGGAGAAGGAATTCCTCAACCTGTAGTAATCACAGTTGACTATTGATGCGTACCAGCAGAGGTACGAAGAGCTATTTTTCTTCACTCCAGTAAGCATGCAAGAGGAGGAAATCAAAACCCGTAGGTTCACTATGGGATTGCGAGGAAGTATTCAGGAGCACATCTTGGGTTTGGAGAAGAAGGTGTATAACGAGGCTGTGTTGATTGCTTAGGTGATTGAATCAAGCCAAAGAGATAACTTCTTTGCTCAAAATAGGGGACTGAAGTGGCCTGCTACTGAGACTTCGGGAGGAGGGAACACTAGACCATTCCGCCCATACAGGGCTCAGTCTGCTGTGGTGCCAGCAAGGAATACTACTGCACTACCACCATCACAGGTAGCTGGTCAAAACCTTAATTCATATGTTTCAACTGCCAGCAACTAGGCCATTATGCAAAAACCTGTACTTTACATAAAAAGCAATAGCCACAGCAAGGGAAGATATTTGCAGTCACCACTGAAGAGGCAGCCGCAACACCTAATGTGATTACTGGTATGATTCCGTCACTTATTATTTTGCTTACTATTTTGTTATGTATGAGCATGTAGACTAAGGAAAAATTAAATTCCAAGAACTGTAGTTATAGCTGGTGTACCCGCCAGAGTACTCTTTGACTCTAGGGCTACACACTCCTTTGTTTCTATGTCTTTTGGGAAGCGATTGGAGTTACCTGTCAAGCTCTTAACTCCAAGCTTGATAATTTGCTCTCCATTGGGAGTAGAAGTGGCGTTGAATGAATGCTATGGGCCGTGTTCAGTTAGTATTGAGGGACGAAAACTAGAAGCAAATCTGGTTCAACTCGAGATGGCAGACTTTGATGTCATCTTGGGAATGGATTGGCTAGGCCATCATTCAGCTAGCTTATTATGCGGTGAAAGGAAACTTATTTTTAAGGATGATAAGGGAAAGGAGTTTAGCTTCACTGGAACCAAATTACTTAGGAAGCGGAAGTTGATCCACTCTGCCCTAAAAGCTAAGAAATGCTTAGAGAAGGAAGGAGTGGGGTACTTAGTGTCTGTAGTCGACATCGCTGTAGAGGTGCCAAAGATGGAAGATCTAGATGTGGTACGAGAGTTTCCACATGTATTTCCAGAAGATCTACCAGGTCTACCTCCAGACAGGGCTATAGAGTTCGTGATAGACCTCATGCCAGGGTCGGCACCGGTGTCTAAGGCACCGTACAGGATGACCCCTACAGAATTAAAAGAGTTGAAGACCCAGTTACAAGAACTACTAGATAAGGGTTTCATACGACCAAGCATATCGCCGTGGGGAGCACCTGTATTGTTCGTAAAGAAGAAGGACGGTAGTGTATGACTATGTATCGATTATCGAGAGTTGAACAAGTTAACCATCAAGAACCGATACCCTTTGCCTAGGATCAATGATCTGTTCGATCAGTTGTAGGGTGCAAAGGTTTTCTCGAAGATTGATCTTAGATCAGGGTATCACCAATTGAAGATCAAGGCAGGAGATATTCCGAAGACTGCTTTCAGAACAAGGTATGGGCATTATGAGTTCCTTGTAATGTCATTCGGATTGACCAACGCCCCAGTGTCGTTCATGGAACTGATGAACTGAGTGTTTCATGACATGTTGGACAGTTCGGTCATTGTATTCATTGACGACATCTTGGTCTACTCAAAGGATAGGGAGACTCATGCAATACACTTGAGAGCAGCCCTACAACGGCTAAAAAGGGAGAAGCTTTACGCCATGTTCAAGAAGTGTGAATTTTGGTTGAAGGAAGTGGCCTTCTTGGGTCACGCAGTATCTATAGATGGTATCAAGGTAGATCCAAGCAAGATCACAACTATAGTAGGATGGGATGCACCGAAATCAATTGCAGAGATTCGTCGTTTCCTTGGATTAGCTGGTTACTGTAGAAGATTCGTGGAAGACTACTCAAGAATCTCCATTCCACTTACTAGACTAACCAAGAAACGAGAAAAGTTCATATGGACAGATGAGTGTGAGAAGTGCTTTCAGACTCTGAAGTCAAGACTAGTCTCTGCACCTATCTTGACCATCCCAGCACCAAGCTTGTCGTTTACCCTATATACGGATGCCTCAGGGTTGGGTCTTGGATGTGTGTTGATGCAAGGAGAACAGGTGATTACCTACTCATCAAGACAGTTGAAAGAGCATGAGAAGAACTATCCTACGCATGATCTGGAGTTAGTAGCGGTCATTCACGCAATCAAGACATGGAGGCACTACCTTTATGGTGAAAAGTTTCAGATTAAGTCGGATCATAAGAGTTTGACTTATCTTTTTACTCAGAATGACCTGAATATGAGACAGAGGAGATGGCTGGAGCTATTAAAATATTATGGTTGTGACATCCAGTACCATCCAGATAAGGCAAACGTCGTGGCTGATGCCTTAAGCAGAAAGTGAGCATTGAAACCTGAGACAGGACCTGGTACAAATGCTGCACTGTGTACTGCAGCCTCAGGCTCAATAGAGAATGATGAAGAGTTTATATTGGAGACTGTAGGAGATCCAGTGGAACAGAGCTTAATTCATAAGTTCACATTGATGTTCGTAGCCTTGAAGATCTCACCAAATCTAATAGATGAGGTAAAAGTAGCAATCCTATAGGATCCACACCTCAAGACTGTGCAAGAAGATCTAGAAAAGGGTAAAAACAACCCTACTTTACCTTGGATTCAGACAAGGTACTCAGGTATCGTAGACGATTATGTATACCTGAGAGTGAAAACTCAAATATCAGAAATAGAATTATGACAGAAGCTCATTACACCCCATATTCGGCACATCCAGGAAGCACCAAGATGTACCATGATTTAAGAAGATTATATTGGTGGAGGGGTATGAAAGTGGATGTATCGCGATTTTTATTCCAATGTCTAAATTACCAGCAAGTGAAAGCAGAAAGACAAAGACCCACATATTTGCTACAACCACTATCGGAGCCAGCATGGAAGTGAGATTGTATCACAATGAATTTCGTCACTGGCCTACCCTTGACACCAATGTCAGTGGATGCCGTGTAGGTTATAGTCGATTGACTTACCAAGACAACTCGCTTCATCACTGTCAGACCTCAGTTTACCATAGACAAGCTGGCCAAGCTATATGTGGATAATATATTCAGACTTCATGGCGTCCCGGAGAGTATAGTATCTGACAGAGATCCCCATTTTACATCAAAGTTCTAGGAAAGATTACAAAAAGCCATGGGAACCAAGTTGAAGTTTAGTATAGTTTTTCGTCCTCAGACAGCCGGACAGTCAAAAAGAACTATTCAAATCTTAGAAGATATGCTTCGAGCATGTGCCCTCGATTTCAAAGGAGCTTGGGACGAAAAGCTATCGCTTATCGAGTTTGCTTATAACAATAGTTACCAGGCTACGATCTAGATGGCTCCATATGAGGCACTCTATGGTAAGAAATGTCGTACACCTCTATTATGGAATGAGGTGGGAGTAAGAAGGATTTTAGGACTGGAGTTCGTAGAAGAAACTTGTCGAGCGATTGATCAAATCAAGGAAAGTGAAGACAGCTCAAGTTCGACAAAAGCACTATGCAGATAATCGATGTCAAGATCTGGAGTTTGCAGTAGGTGATAAGGTGTTCTTGAAGATATCACCTGTGCAAGGTCTAAAACAGTTTGGTAAGAAGGGAAAGCTATGCCCCAGGTATGTGGGACCATACGAGATTTTGACCAGACGTGGTAATGTAGCATATCAACTGGCTCTACCACCATCCATGTCAAGCGTTCATGATGTGTTCCATGTTTCTTTATTGAAGAAGTATGTCAAGGATTCATCACACATCTTGACAGCAGACCCACCAGACTTGACAGAGGACTTGACATTTGAAGTGGTACCAGTGATGCTCACCCAAAAGGTACAACATCTCCGAAGCAAGGATATCCATTACGTCAAAGTGCATTGGAAAAGTCAAGATGTAGAAGAAATCACTTGGGAGGAATAGAACGCGATGCAAAAGGAATACCCTAACCTTTTCGATGAACAAGGTACGTATAAATTTTGAGGCCAAAATTTCTTTTACGGGTGGGGGAGTTGTGAGACCTACATGCAAATTTCGGGGACAAAATTTCTTTTAAGGGTGGGGGAGTTGTAAGACCCGCACTCCATGAACCCGATCTAAACCTTTAATTCATGTTGTAACAGGTCTTTCAATCATCACCGGGCCAGACGGGACGAGCAGATGACAATCAGGTATGAAAATGGACCTAAAATATGATATTTTTTCATACCAATCTATGGTACCGGTTGACCGGTATGTCTGCGCGGGCAGACTTGTGAGATCCAAAAATGGATCTCTATGGGTCCCACTTTCTAAATCTCAAACCTAAGAACTTTCCTAACGTAAGGAAACTTCCTAAACTCCATCGTAGTCTATTTAAAGACCCTTAAACCTCCTTAGAAATCTTTCATTGATCCTCACAAACCCTAGAGAGGAGAAAGATATCGAAGAAGGAGAAAAAGCTAAGGAATAAGGGAGAGGAGCCGCCGTTTGCCATTGGACGAAGAACACCATAATTGTGAACCAATGGTAAGTGCTTAAACCTTCCTCTAAGTTAAGCATTATAGATGATTAGTCATGAATTGATCAATACCATGCAAGGCGAGGTATTGATCTAAAACCCTTAAATTTGTCGTCAAACCCTAGTACAGTCGATGAACCCTAAATTCGCATTCTAGGCTAAGGATCATCAAAACTAAGACTTGGATGAAACATGAAACAACTCTAACTCGTTGCTCAGCCCTAGAATGCATAGGAGAAATCCTAGAACCAATAGGGGGTGACCGACGGAAGGCGAACACCGAGTTGTTGGTCTTCTGGAGGCATACCGATCGACCATACCGGTCGCACCATATGAGACCGGTACCATGACCGGTACCTCTTGGAGACTGGTCTGTGAGGGACCGGTCGGCCATACCAATCGCACCTTTACCCACAGTGCCACAACCGGTACTTGCGACCGGTACTTGTAAACTGTGTACACTATAAGGGTGTTTTCAATACCAGTTGATTTTTTTACCAACGTGTACCTTAAGAAAATTATTCTAATTCAACCCTAACATCATGTAGGACCCTGTGTTAGCAAGTTTAGATTTGATGATGTGGAGTAAGCTAGCAATCAAGCATCAGGTAAGGGAATAGGACCTAAACCTTAATAACTTAATAACAGTAAAACGTTGTTAATAATTATGATTCAGTGGAATGGTGTTTGTGCATACTCGCATGTCATCTTTACTTTTAGTTATTATATTGTTCATGAATACTCGCTATGCTAGGATGTGACTATTAGGCATGTGATTATTTTCGTTGGTGAGTGGAGTGGGAAGGACCTGGGGTCTAGGATCATTCCTCACACTAGCACATTTTTGTATCGCTTCTGTCTTAGCATGCTTGGTGCGGATAGGGTATCAGGGGGAGGAAGTGGCACTGTGGTCTCTGGCCTGGCCACTAGACTCTAGCCCTATCTCTATGCTGTAGGGAGCTGTGCTGGGATAAGACCTATTGTGATGACATATATGATTGGTTAATTGCAATCCCAGTTTATAAGCCCTCGCCAATAGGGGCTTACGTGTTGGTATGGGTAGGGCATCAGGTGAAGTGTTGGCGGTGTTTGATCCGGACACTTTAGCTATATCTCTATTCCATGGTGGGTGCCTGTGGGATGACAGTGGTGTTTGATCCATTGAGTGAATTCAGCCACTCGTATATAGAGGTGTGGTGGTCGCCAATCCTTTCTATAGCACATTGCAGACTTAAAATTAGACCATAATGTGAATGTTACTTATGCATGATGTATGTTGCATTGTCTGATTTTCTTATTGAGCTAAGTTGTGAGCTCACCCTTATGTACACACTATTTTTAGATGTTGATGCACATTACACTGTGGAGGACTACATGGATGCTCCAGTATATGGAGGTGATGCTGCCTTGGAAGTGCAAGCAGGGGAGGACGAGCATGATGCTTCATGCGAGTGCCCTTTTTGTGTGTACCTCTAGGATATTTGATTTGTTTATTTTATTTATTTTTAGTTGGATTTATAATTAGGATGTAAGGATAATTATTTATGTTTTGGTATTTTGAATAATTAAATAATTTAATTATCAATAGAAGTACTCAGTTCATTTAATTTAAGACTTCTGCTGTATTTAAGTATATTCTGATTATGGTTATGTGGAATGATTTGTATGAGTGGACAAGGTCTTATTGAGATCCTGGTGTGAACCGTTGTTCAGTGACGGTTCACTGACACTTCTGATTCAGTTGGAATTGGGGTGTGACAATAGGATTGGTTAGTGACGAACCCACTTGCAAGCCCTCGCCAATAGAGGTGTAGGTATTAGTACGGTAGAGGGTATTAGGGGGAGGACGTGGGATGGAAGCACAGCCTGCCCACCAGACTTTAGCTGTATCTCTATACCAGAGTGAGTGATGTGGGGTGACAGCAGTGTGTGATCCATTGGGCTTGCTCACACTCTCGTGCATGGAGGTGCGGTGGCCGCCAAACCTTACCTTAGCACTATGCAAGTATACTAGACCAAATGTGAATGTTACTCATGCATATTGCTTGTTGCATTATCTAATTTTCTTACTGAGCTAAGTTGTGATCTCACCCTTGTATATATACTTTTTTTTTAGATGTTGATGCAGGTATACTGTAGAGGACTACGTGGATGCTCCAGTGTATGGAGGTGTTGCTGCCTTGGAAGTGCAAGCAGGGGAGGACAAGCATGATGCTTCATGCGAGTGCCCTTATTGCGTGTACCTCTAGGACGGTTTTAATTTATTTTACTTTGTTTCAGTTGAATTTATAAATGATATAATAAGTATTATTTACATTTTAGTTCATTGAATAATTGGATAATTTATTTTATTTGTCAATAAAAGTACTCAATTCATTTAAATTAAGACTTCCGTTGTGTTTATTTATAATCTGATTATGGTTATGTGCAATGGTTTGTATAAGTGAACACGGTCTTATCGAGATCCTAGTGTGAACCATTGGTTTAGTGGCGGTTCACTCACACTTCTGTTTCAGCCAAAATTAGGGTGTAACTACTTGGTATCTGAGCTCTTAGACTGTGTCCAACAGACCATACATGCACCTAATTCAATCAATGTACTGAAATAGGAAAAATTAAAAGCTTTAATAAAAACACATCATAAGCACCTGTTTGATGCATGAGACCAATTAATTAAGAGCATAATATATTATACTAAAGGTGGAATTTATAAACAGCATGTTCTAGGTAGAGAACCATGTTAAAAGGTAAGAAAGACCATAAACTACCATAAAGAGTAAAACATCCAAAGAGTAAAAAGTTAATTATATCATAGGGTACAGTCCACAAATCGGACAGTTACCATATTATAAAATTCATAGTACCATCAGGAGAGAGAAGTAAGGTGATCCATCATGAGATTGGGGGCATCAGAGGAATAGGGTAGGCAATATCATAGTCGTGCTCATATGCGACCCTGAGCCAGTGTACCTGCTTCTGTGTGACCCTTAGGCTGCGGGTAAGGTGCCCTAGATCATGGTTCATCTTGCGTTGGGCATCCCGAATCTCCATGAACATACCCATCATGGTATTAGGAGGAGGCTAGAAAGGTCCTGCTACAGGTATGGACTGGGGTGCAGGTACAGGAATATCCTCCATGTGTTCATCATCATCACCCCCTACCTCTTCCACATAAGCTACATTGGTTGTTGTTGCTACTGCTGCCGCTGCTGCTACCCTCCTAAGTGGTCGAGGACAAGCTTCTAGCTCCTCATCACTTATCGACAGGGTGTCCATCTTCATCCTGACTATAACATCCCAGTCATGTCTGATGACATGGTATCCTTAAAACTACATCTCATCTCTCATATCTACGTGAAGGCGTTGCAAGAGAGTAGTAATAAGTTAGCCATAAGGAAGGTTGCCTATCTGGTTGGGCGTGGTAGCCTGAAGCATAGTCCTGATAATGATATAGGATAGGCAGACCTGCTCTCTAGTACAGACACAATAAGTGAGATACTGTGTAAGCTAAGACAACTCGCTGTAGTGGCCGCTTTGTGGAACAATGTTATGCTGAATAATGCGATAATAGAAGCGAGAGAGAGCTCATAAACTTACAGCTTTCATGGGTGCCCTTAGGTTACGGATCTACTCTGCAACTTCTTGGCGTAGGTCCTCAGTAAGTAACCCTTCACCTTAGGAGTGCAGTAAACCAAGTCACCATCATTGGGAATCCCCAAAAGGTCAGCAAGCTGGTGGGTGTTGAATGAAATGGGAACACCTTTGATAAAACTAGTGATACGGATGTCCCTATAGTGATCGAAGTCAGTAAGATCTCCCTCAACCTCCAGGTTGGCATAGAAGTGCTTCATAAGATTGGGTTGGGTAATCCCAGTATAGATGATCATTGGTAACTACCCAAGCACATTAAAGCAACTTCAACATCGAACCGTTGAAGCTGTTCTAGGTTCACGCAACATCCAGACTCAATGTTTTTATTATCAAACCATGGACAACGGGCTTCCGTCACAGTCGAGAAAAACCACCATGCATCATATTGTGGAACAAGTAGGTGTGAGCAGTTCATGCATGGAGCATATGCATGCTTACCAGCACCACTACGCCTGGACATGATTTAACTACAAAACAAAACAATACAATGGGAATTAGTCAAGATTTTTTTCCAAATTTTGACAGAATAATGACTGTATTTCAAGCAAGGGCCTCAAACTCACCCAAAATTTGGGTAGGAGGACTTACGTAATCATATAGCATAAAATAGAGACCAATAATCAAAAAACAAGTAAGAATTTCAACATTTTCAAGAACAATTTCGAAGTTGTTGATGTTTATACCGATCGATCATAGAAGAAAAATTCTGATTCATTCCGATCAGAACACATACAAGATTCGTCACTACACAAAGGATAATGGTAGCCCCACCATTAACTACTTCATTTATGAATTTCATAGTAATAGAAATCGATTTTTGACCAACACCTAGTCAAAAATCCATAAAATGTCGATTTTCAACAAACCATAAGGTGGAACCTCAAATAAATTGAGGGCTTTTGCCCATAGAGGTCCAAAAACCATTTCTAAGCGGAAGAAAAAGAGTTCCTACAGTTAGAATCTTCTAAATCTAGAAAAAAAAGTATATATACAAAGGTGAGCTCACAACTTAGCTCAGTAAGAAAATCAGACAATGCAACAAGTAATATGCATGAGTAACATTCACATTTGGTCTAGTATACTTGCATAGTGTTATGGTAAGGTTTGGCAGCCACCGCACCTCCATGCACGAGAGTGTGAACACACCCACGAATCACACACCTCTGTCGTCCTACATCACCCACTCCGGTATAGAGATAGAGCTATAGTCTGGTGGGCAGGCTGCGCCTCCATCCAACATCCTCCCCCTAATACCCTCTATCATACCAATACCTACACCCTTATTGGCGAGGGCTTACAAGTGGGTTCGTCACTAACCAATCCTATATGTCATCACAGTAGGCCCTATCCCTACAGAGTTCCCTACGGCATAAAGATAGGGCTCTAGTCTAGTGGCCAAGCTAGAGACCATAGTGCCATGTCCTCCCCCTGATACCCTACCCCCACCAAGCATGCTAAGATAATAGCAATATGAAAAGGTACCAGTATGAAGAATGATCCAAGACCCCAGGTCCTTTCCATTCCACACACTAACGAAAACATTCACATGCCTAACACACAATCCTAGCATAGCGAGTAGGCATGAACAGACATAATAACAGAAAGTAAAGATGACATATGAGTATGCACAAGCAGCACTCCATAGAAATAATAGTTATTAACAATGTTTTACTGTTATTAGTTAATTAGGGTTTGGGTTCGATTCCCTTACCTGACGCTTGATCGCTAGCTTGCTCTGCGTCACAGAGTCTAATCTTGCTGTCACAAAGTCTTACACGATGTTAGGGTTTAGTTAGAATTAGTTTCATAAGTTTACGTTGGTCAGAAACCAATTGGGGTCTAAAACACCCTATACAGTGCATACCGATTGTGGAACTGTGGGGATGGTGTGACCGGTATGGTCGATCGGTCCCCCCTTGGGAGGTTCCCGACAGATACCGGTCGTTGTACCGATCACATGTGGTGCGACCTGTATGGTTGACTTGTAAGACCCGCACTCCGTAAACCCGGTCTAAACCTTGGTTTTGTGTCGTAGCATGTCTTTCGATCATCACCGGGCCAGACGGGACGAGCGGATGACAAACAGGTACAAAATCGGATCAAAGACGGTCAAATAATCATCATTTTATGTTGACCGGTCGGTGGTACCGGTCGATCGGTCAGCTCTGCGCAGCTGAGTGCGGAGATCCGGAATTGGATCTCTGTGGGTCCCATTTTCCTAAACCCTAATGCCTAAACCTTCCTAATCTTAATAGGGTTACTAAACCCTAATGTTAGCCTATAAATACACCCTTAAACCTCCTCAAATCTTTTCCATTGTCTCTCACAAATCCTAGAGAAGAGAAAGAGGTTGGAAAGGAGAAGGAGCTAGGAAGAAGAAGGAGGTGCCGCCATTGCCGTTCGACGAAGCTCACTCTACGCTAGTCAACGGTAAGTGTTTTAACCATTCTTCTTACCCTATGACTCTAGGATAGTGGTGTGGGTGGATCAATACCATGCAAAGTAGGTATTGATCGAAAACCCTAACTGGACCTTAAAACCCTAAGTTGCCGTCAAACCTTAGATTCGAGTTCCGAGATGATATTCATCGAAATAAGACTTGAATGAGTTGGGGATAACTCTAACTCAAAGATTAAACTTAGAATGGATAGGAGAAACCCTGAAAATCCAAGGAAATTGATCGACGACAGTCGAAAAACCAAGTGTATGGTCTTCCGGAGACATACCGGTCGACCATACCGGTTGCTAGTTTGCTCACAGAACTGCAACCGGTATGTTGCGACCGGTCAGCTCTGAAAGGCTGGTTTTGGACTCTGTTGGTTTTCGACCAACGTGAAACCTTAAGGAAACTATTCTAATGAAACCCTAATAATATTGTAGGACTTTGTGACTTTCCGTTTGGATCTTGCGACGTGGAGCAATCTAACAAACGAACGTCAGGTAAGGGAATCTGACCTAAACCTAATAATTAATGGACAGTAAATCTTTGTTATTAACACTGAATATATATGATGTGATGTTTGTGCATATTCACATGCCATCCTTTATTTTCAGTTATTATTATTCTTCATGCATTGCTAGGATGTGATTGTTAAGCATGTGATTGTTTTCGTTAGTGTATGTAGTGGGCATGGGCCTGAGATCGCTCCTCACACTAGCACCTTTTTGTAGTATTCTATCTTAACATGCTTTGTACAAGTGGGGCATCAGGGGAAGGTCATGGTACGGTGGTCTCCGATGTTGATGCTGGCCTAGCCATGGTTATGTGGCATTGTGGTCTCCGAGGTCGACGCTGGCTTGTCCACGATGCTTTAGCTCTGTCTCTATGCCATAGGAAGTTATGTTGTGATAGGGTCTACCTGCATTATGTATCTATCCTAGTGGGTTAGTTGCGGATAGGGCATCAGGGGAGGTGTGGGAATGCCTTAGCTCTATCTCTATGCCGTAGACGGCTGTGCTGGGATAGAGCATACATTGATGACATATAGGATTGGTTAGTTGCGAGCCCAGTTTGCGAGCCCTGGCCAGTAGGGGCTTAGGTACTGGTATGGGTAGAGCATCAGGGGAGGTTCGGGGATATCTTAGCTCTATCTCTATTCCATGATGGGTGCATGTGGGCCAATGGGGGTGTGATCCATGAGGTGCCACATACTCGTGTATAGAGGTGCGGGGGCCACCAAACCTTTCTATAGCACATTGCAAACTTAAACCAGACCACAGCATAAAATTGATTGTTACTCATGCATAATATTGTGAAACTGTCTGATTGTCTTACTGAGCTAAGTTGTGAGCTCACCCTTTGTATATATACATGTTTTTAGATGTCGATGCAGGTTATACGGTGGATGACTACATGAACGCTCCGGCGTATAGTGATGTTGCTGCTTTGGGTGTACAGGCAGGAGAGGACGAGCAAGACGCTTCATGCGAGTGCCCTTTCTGCGTGTACCTTTGATTGGATTTTTATCTATTTGTTCCAGTTATTTTCAGTTGGATTAACTGGATGTAAGGATATGATATTTTATGTTTGGATTTGAATAATTGGATATTCTATTTAATTTATCAATAGATTCTCTGTTCATTTATTTAAAGACTTCCGCTGTATTATTTATATTCTGATTGTGGTTGTGTAATGGTTTGTATGAGTGGACACGGCCTATTCGAGATCCTGGTGTGAACCATTGGTTCAATGACGGTTCACTCACACAATTCTGGTTCGATCAGAATTGGGGTGTGACATGACTGGTGTGCTCTCGTGAGACCACCAACTTGGTGCTTTATCTCCGTCGATCTTCCAGCTTCATCTTCAAGGGTTCTCCTATGCATTCTAGGCCTTAGCAAAGGATTGGATTTGTTTTTATCATTCATTCCAAATCTTATACTAAAAATCCCTAATTTAGAACTTATATCTAGTTCATTGGTCGAAATTAGGGTTTGACGGCAAATTAAGGGTTTTAGATCAATACCTAGCCTTCCATGGTATTGATCAATCATCCACAATACTTAACCTAGAGAAAAGTATAGCACTTATCGTTGGTTCACGAACTATGATGATCTTCGCCCAACGGAGACTACTTTTCAACCTTTCTTAGCTTCTTCTCCTCTTCAGATCTCCTTCTCCTATCTAGGGTTTGTAAGAATCAATTAAAGAGGTTTAAGTAGGTTTAAAGGTCCTTACATAGGCTAGGATGGAGTTTAGGGAAGTTTTCCTACGTTAGGAAAGTCTCTAGGATTGAGATTTGGTAAGCAGGACCCACTGAGATCCATTTCTGGATCTGACTAGTCTGCCCGCGCAGACATACTGGTCGACAAGTATATTGTCACACCCCAATTCCGACTGAACTAGAAGTGTGAGTGAACTGGCTCTAAACCACGGTTCACACCAAGATCTCAATAGACCGTGTCAACCAATCATTCCCAAGCAATCTAACTTAATTAAGAGTAATACATAGCAGCGGATTTAAAATATAAATGAACTGAATTCTATGTTATAATTAAAATAAATACACCAATTATTCCATCATTCACAAAATTTAAGTAATAATTATTACGAAGTTTTTAACAGAAAATAAACCAATCACTGAGAAAAGACACAGAACGAGCACTCGCATGACGCATCATGCTCGTCCTCCACTGTTTGGGAGTCCAGGGAAGCCACCGTGCTGTAGGCTGGAGCAGTCATAAAGTCCTCCACCGTATACCCTGCATCAAGATCTGAAAAGAAATATATATATATTTGGGTGAGCTCACAACTTAGCTCAGTAAAGTACAAGACCAATGCGACAAACAATATGCATGGAATAACATTACAATTGGGTCAGGTATAACATGCAAATATGCTATGGTAAGGTTTGGCGACCACCGCACCTCCATGCACGAAAGTGTGAGCACACCCAACAGTCAGGCACCTACCACACTACTATTGTTGCCCTACATCACTCACTCTGATATGGAGATAGGGCTCGAGTCTGGCGGGCAGGAAGAACCACAATCCCACGTCCTCCCTCAGATACCCCATACCGTACCAATACCTAAACCCCTACTGACAAGGGTTTGCAACTGGGTTCTGTTTCTAACCAGTCCTAAATGGCAATACAATATCAATGGCCCTACCCCAGCACGGCTCCCTGTGACATAGAGATAGGGCTCGAGTCTGGCGGGCAGGAAGAACCACAATCCCACGTCCTCCCCCTGATACCCTATTCGCACCAAGTCTGCTAAGGTAGATGGCGATACAAACAAAGGTGTTAGTTGTGGATATATCCAGGGCACACCCCCTTCACATTCCACATACTAACTAAAACATGCACATGCCTAACATCCAACAATCCTAGCATATGAAATGCATGAATAGATAATAGTAACAAAAGAAGTAACTACATGGCATGTGAGATGCACAGACATCAAGCAATGAAACTCATATACAATTTTAGTTACAAAGGATTACTAGTTAATTAATTAATTAGAGTTTGGGGTCTTGTCCCTTACCTGACGCGTGATAATAATCTCGCTCTGTGTCACAGGGTCCACTCACGTTGTCTACAGGTCCTACATAATCATATTCAAATATTAAAATCCATTTATTAAGGTTTCAGAGGTCAGAACCAGGTTTGGCCAAGCAAACCAAGCTCGGGAAGCATACCGATCACAGGTACCGGTCTCAGTATAGTGAGACAGGTATGTGCCACCGGTATGTATACCGGTTGTGGTATATACCGGTTGAACATAGGTGAAGCCGGTATGTGCCTCCGGTATACACCGCAGGCCCATACCGCCGGACCATGTGTCCTACCAATATAGTCCGAGGTCTGCATCCGAGAGCAAGGTCTCGGATCTCCCTTCCTTGTTGGTATCGACTAAGTTTTCTAGGGTTTCTCCTAACCCATTCTAAGGTTCAAATACTATGTTGATCTTTTGATTTCGACTAGAATGCCGTATCAAGTCTAGGTTAGATCCGAATGAGAAAACTAATGGAAATCCTAGGCTTTTTGGATCACTGCGCCGCTTCGCGGCTCCGATCCGTCATCCTGATATTACTAATAGTATAGAGCACTTACCGTCGGCATTCGTCAATTGGCGGCGTGCTCCTCCACTGAAGTCTCCTTCCTGGACGGCTTCTTCCTCCTTGCTCTTTCTCAACTCTTCTCTAGACAACTAGGGTTTGAGAAGGATCAATGGAGTGGGATCATCCCTATAAATAGAAGAGAGCCGTTCTTGGGAAGGTTTTCCATGATTGGAAACTTTCCAAGTTTCCATTCGGACTGAGGGACCCGCTGCAGTCCGTCTCCAGCCGAAATTAAGCATACCGATCGCACATACCGGTTGGAGTGACCGCAACCGGTATAGTCCGACCGGTATACCCATACTGGTTGCACTGACCGCAACTGGTATAGTCAGACCGGTATGAGATTTAGACATTTTTCACAGGTTCTCTTACCTAAAAATTGAGTGGTTCGTCACCCGGCTTCGCCTTCCAGTCCGGTTATGATTGGGAGACGTTCATCATATATAACCATGGATTAGACCGGGTTTTCAAAGTACGGTTCTTACAACTCTACCACCCTTAAAAGAAATTTCGTCCCCAAAATTTGCATGTATGTCTCACAATTCCCCCTTCCTTAAAAGAAATTTCGTCCCCGAAATTGTACGTACCTTTAGAATCGAAAAGATGAGGGTATTCTTGTCGCATGGCATCCTCCTCCTCCCAAGTAATTTCTTCTACGTCCTGACTTTTCCAAACTACCTTGACATAGTGGATAGCTCTCCTTCGAAGCTGTTGTACCTTTTTACTAATGAGCTGGATTGGAACCACCTTGAAGGTTAAGTCTTCTGTCAAATCTGGGGGGTCTGCAACAAGAATGTGCGAAGGGTCTCTCACATACTTCTTTAGTAAGGACAAGTGAAAGACGTTGTGGACGCTAGACATCGCCGGTGGAAATTCAAGTTGATAGGCCACTTTGCCGCATCGGGACAGAATTTCATAGGGTCCCACATATCTAGGACATAGTTTTCCTTTTCTGTCGAACCACTTCAGTCCTCTTACTGGTGACACCTTCAAGAAAACTTTATCGCCAATCATGAATTCAAGGTCTCGTCGCCTGTTGTCAGCATAGTGCTTTTGACGCACCTGAGCTGTCTTTACTCGGTTCTTGATTTAATCTACTGCCTTATAGGTTTCTTCTACAAATTCTGATCCGACGATCCTTCTTTCTCCCACTTCGTCCCATAATAATGGTGTCCGACATTTCTTGCCATACAAGGCCTCATATGGGGCCATCTGGATCGTAGACTGGTAGCTGTTGTTGTAGGCAAACTCAATGAGGGAAAGCTTCTCATCCCAAGCCCCCTTAAAGTCGATAGCACATGCGCGAAGCATATCTTCTAGGATCTGGATGGTCCTCTCTGATTGCCCATCCGTTTGAGGGTGGAAGGCTGTACTGAACTTTAGTTTAGTCCCCATTGCCTTCTGTAGCCCCTCCCAGAACTTCGATGTGAAGCGTAGATCTCTATCAGATACTATGCTCTCTGGGACACCATGCAGTCTGACTATATTGTCCACATATAATCTTGCCAACTTGTCCATGGTATATTGCAGTCTAACTGGGATAAATCTGGCGGTCTTGGTAAGGCGATCTACAACTACCCAAACAGCATTCACTGACCTTGGAGTCATAGGTAGTCCAGTGACAAAATCCATGGTAATACAATCCCATTTCTATGCCGGCTCAGGTAACAGTTGCAATAATCCTGCAGGCCTCTGTCTTTCTGCTTTGACTTGCTGGCAGTTTAAACATTGAAACACATATCGGGCCACATCTACTTTCATACCCCTCCACCAGTATAATTTCTTTAGGTCACGGTACATCTTGGTGCTCCCAGGATGTACTGAATATGGAATAGAGTAAGCTTCCAACATGATTCGGTTTCTGATTTCCAGGTCTTCATTCTCAGGTACACATAAACGCCTATGATATCTGAGTACCTTGTCTTCATCCACGGTGAAATCGGGGTTGGCTCGACCCTTTTCCAAATCTTCTCGAACTATCCTGAGGTATGGGTCCTGTAGGACTGTTGCCTTTATTTCTTCCTTTAAGTCGGGCAAAATTTTCAATGCTACAAACATAAGGGTAAACTGGTGTATCAAACCTTGCTCAATAGGATCGTCTGCTGACTTTATTAAGAGCTGTTCTTCATCCTCTGATGAGCCAGAAACAGCAGCACACAATGCTGCATTTGTACTTGGTCCTGCTTCAGGGCTCGATGCCCATTTCCTGCTCAGCGCATCAGCTACAATGTTAGCTTTACCAGGGTGATACTGAATGTCACAGTCGTAGTCCTTGAGTAATTCTAACCACCTTCTCTGCCTCATGTTCAGGTCTTTTTGGGTGAAAAGATACGTCAGGATTTTGTGATCAGACTTAATCTGAAATTTCTCACCATACAGATAATGCCTCCACGTCTTGATAGCATGAATGACCGCTGCCAATTCTAGGTCATGTGTAGGGTAGTTTTTCTCATGCTCTTTTAGCTTTCTTGAGGCATAGGCTATCACCTGTTCTCCTTGCATCAACACACAACCCAATCCCAAACCTGAAGCATCTGTATATAGTGTGAATGGATGGTCTGGAGCTGGAATAGTCAATATAGGTGCTGATACCAGTCTTGACTTCAATGTCTGAAAGCTTTTCTCACATTCTTTAGTCCATATGAATTTCTCGCCCTTTTTGGTCAACCTGGTGAGTGGGACAGCAATCTTGGAATAGTCCTCCACAAACCTTCTATAGTATCCAGCTAAGCCCAGGAAACTACAAATTTCAGCAACTGTCTTCGGCGCCTCCCATCCTACTATGGCAGAAATTTTACTGGGATCGGCCTTGATTCCTTCAACAGACACCACGTGACCAAGGAAGGCCACTTCATCTAACCAGAATTCACATTTCTTGAATTTTGCATAGTGCTTCTCTCTCCTCAGTCTTTGTAATGCTGCTCTTAGATTCCCTGCGTGTGTTTCCTGATCCTTGGAGTATACTAAAATATCATCGATGAACACGATAATCGACGTATCCAACATGTCATGGAACACTTGGTTCATTAGCTCCATAAATGATGCAGGTGCATCAGTCAACCCAAAGGACATCACAAGGAACTCATAGTGTCCATACTGTGTCCTGAACGCTGTCTTGGGGATGTCTGCCTCCTTAATCTTGAGTTGATGATACCCTGACCTCATATCAATCTTCGAGAATACACTCGAACCTTGTAATTGGTCAAACAAATCATCTATTCTTGGTAGTGGGTACCTGTTCTTGATAGTGAGCTTGTTCAATTCTCGGTAATCCATACAAAGACGTACGCTACCATCCTTTTTCTTGACAAAGAGCACAGGTGCTCCCCAAGGTGAGATACTAGGCCTTATAAATCCCTTGTCTAACAGTTCTTGTAACTGAGTTTTTAACTCTTTTAACTTGGTGGGAGCCATCATGTAAGGTGCTTTAGAAACCGGTGCTACTCCTGGGAAGAGGTCTATTACAAACTCAGTAGCTCTGTCTGGTGGCAACCCAGGTAGGTCTTTTGGAAATACATCAGAAAATTCCCGTACCACTTTGATGTCCTCCATTTTTGGTAAGTCAGCGGTCACATCCACCACTGATACGAGGTATCCCACTCCCCCTTTCTCTAAGCACTTCTTTGCTTTTAGGGCTGAGAGTATGAGCTTTCTCTTCCTAGGCAATTTAGCCCCTTTAAAGTTGAAGTCAGTCCCTTCATTGTCTTTAAATATCAACTTCTTCTCGGCACATAACAGGTTTGTCGAATGTTTAGATAACCAGTCCATTCCCAGAATGACATCAAAATCTGACATCTCCAGCTGGACTAGATTGGCTTCCAGCTCTCGTCCTTCAATATGCACTGGGCAAGGACCATAATACTCTTCTAATATCACCTCCATTCCCATGGGAGACCGAACTAACAGACCTGGGTGTAGAGTCTTGATGGGTTGATCTAGTCCTTTTCCAAATGACACGGATACAAAGGAATGGGTGGCCCCGGAGTCAAACAGGATTCTTGCGGGTACCCCTGCTATATTCACTGTACCTGAGGTTTTTAAATTTTTCCCTTAGTTTCAAATGCGCAAACAATTAATGCAGCAGTTAAGGAAGAAGTATAAAATCATACCTGTAACCACATCTGGTGATGCGGCTGCCTCCTCTGTAGTAACAGCATATACCTTGCCTTGTTGTTGTTCCCTCTTTGGTTGTGGGCATGTTCTGGCATAATGTCCCACCTGTTGGCAATTAAAGCACTTAACACTAGGGTTTGGCCCCATTGCTTGTGATGTCATTGCAAGAGCCGGTCTGGGAGGCACTATGCTAGTTGGTGGCCTGAATGGACGGTATGGCCTGTTGCTTCTTCTACCTTGGAACTCAGGATTAGTTCTCTTCAGACCCCTATTCTGTGTGAGGAAGCTTTCTCTCTGGCTTGCCTCGATGACTCGAGCCACCTGTACAGCTTCATTATATATAGTCAACCCTCGACCTAGCACATGCTCTCTGATAGCACCCCGGATACCCATAGTGAAACGACGAGTCTTTGTTTCTTCCTCCTGCATACTGGTTGGAGCAAAGAAAAATAACTCCTCATACCTCTGCTGGTACGCTTTTATGGTCTTCTGTGACTACTGCAGGTTAAGGAATTCCCTCTCCATTTGATCACGAAAACTCCTGGGAAAGTACTTGTCAAAGAAGGCTTCCTTGAATATGGGCCAAGTGATGATCTGGTGCTTTGTTTCCAGATACGATCTAGTAGAATTCCACCACCCATTGGCCTCTTCCTTCAGCATGTGAGTGGCGTATAATACTTTGTCCCCATCCTGACACTCCAGTAGCCAAAAGTTTTTCTCCATCTCAGCTATCCACTGCGCTAGCCACAGTGTTTTCCCTGACTTCCCTGTAAAGGTTGGTGGTTTGAGCTTTAAAAATCCGTCTACCGCCCTGGAAAGACTATTCTGAACATAAGGAACCTGCCCATATGGTGCCTGTCCATACCATTGTGGCTGATAAGAATAGCCACTCTGATTTCCCCCCTAATATTCCCCATAGTATGCACCCTGATGCGGTCCCTAATACCCTCCTTGATCTTGGTTAGGAATTGGCGTCCCTGTAATTGGGTGGGGAACTGTGTTGGGTTGGCCCTGTTGTGGTGGTTCTTCAGTAACTGTGCTAACCCCCACTGGTGCTGCATGAACATTCTCGGCATTTGTAGATGGCATGTTTGTAGGTGCCAACATAGGCCCAGGTGGCCTAAACATTTTCAACATTTCCTCAAAGAACTTCTTCTGTTGTGCCTCCATATTGGTGACCAGGTTAGCCATCATTGTTTCGGAGCCTGTAGATGGTTGCCCTTGTGACGGTGATTCTTCATTGGCCTTTACCAGATTTTCAGTTTCGTCTTGGGGGTTAAGTTCCTCCCCACCTTCTCTCTCTTCATTTTCTTCTGTGTTTTCTGTACCTGAACTCTTGTCCATGGTAGGCGCCCTTAAATGGCGGCGTCTGCGATGAACTCTATGCCCATTTACTCTAACCATTGAGGCAATTTAATTCCCTGTATGATATCTGAATACATTGAGATACATGAGACAATTAGAGAATTATTCCAATTAACATTTAGTCTCAAAGCATATGCAGCATATGTATATATCAATAGGAAAGAAACATAAGCAAATTTTCAGTTATCTTTCAAATTTTCACATATAATATCCTTTATTCTAGTCTTATCATGCAGGCGTGAAGTCTAGAATCAAGTTCAGTAGATTCTCAGAATGGTTTCGTAAGATGCAGATGGACCGGTACCTGCGACCGGTCTGTCCTGGAGTGAGACCGGTATGGCTGGCCATTCATACCGGTCTGGCCATACTGCAGGCAGTACCGGTCGCAAAGTCCATATTTATGTGCAACCGGTATACCCTGTGGTAGGTACCGGTCGCACCATACCGCAGGCAGTACCGATCGCATAGTCCATATTTATGTGCAACCCGTATACCCTGCGGTAGGTACCGGTTGCACCATACCGCAGGGGGGTACCGGTCGCACTGTCCAGCCCAGATGTGCGACCGGTATCCCTAAAAACCTTTTAAAATCACGATTTTTAGTTTTATTTTCATTTCTCTCTCTTGAGTTTACTCCAGTGGCGATTTCTCTCTGGGTTTCCGAGTCTCTACAGTGCATCCGGTGCTCCTAAGATTGTTTCTACTTCATCCTAGAGTACCAATCTCGTCTCTCAGGTAAGCTCATCCTTCTCTTCTCTCTTTTAGAACATTTTTTTCATCTTCTTTTATACCAAATCCTAGTTCTTTCTTGATTTGAACATTTTTAACCATAGAAAACTTCTTTCTTTGCTTGAGAAAGGTTTTAGGGGTCTAAATTTGCAAAAGCCCTCAACCAATTCGAAGTTCTATCGCTTGGTTTAAAGAAAATCTCAAATTTTTGACTTTTAACCTAGGTTTCTAGGTTTTTTCGAGATTTTTGATAATTTTTGTTAATATGCCTCCATTTCTCTGTTTTTGATGAAATTGTTTGACCTATGTTAGCATTGTACCATCACCATAAGTCATTCCATTCATATTAGGTGTGTTTTTTTTTTTTTAGGATTTTTTACCATATTCTATCGTGATACTGTTGAAATTTTTCTGAATTTGTCTCTAACTGACTCTGGTTCCTTGTTTAACAGATACACTATGTCTGGACGCCATGGAGTGGGGAAACGATCGTTTATGCCTGGTATGCACAGGCCACATCCCCCTCCTGTCTTATATGATGAGAGGTTCTTCCGGTCGGAGGCGGCCGCTTCACGCTCAGCATGGTTTCGAGCAAAGCGTATCGAAGCAGGCCATTTTGTTAACTTGGAGCATCTTCACCGCTTTGATGTTGAGGCGACTTTTGGGGTGATAGGTTGGTTACCTCTTATCCAGTATAGAGAGACTACTCGTCCCAACTTGGTAAAACTATTCTTCACCAACCTAGAGGTGGAAGGTGACTTAGATGATTGGGAGCATGCCAGAGATCTTCGCATCACCAGTTATGTGAAAGGGGTGATGATTTCATTTAACACAGCCGAACTAGCTGCTCTTCTGGAGATTCTTGACGACGGGGAACTCATTTATTGTCCACCCAGAGCCAAAGGATATCTTACTGAGGGCATGAGGGCAGCCATAGCCGTGCAGATCTTATTACCTGGTAGAGTCATGTTTGCTTCCAACCTACGTCCTCAGCCTCGCATTTTCTGTCGGATCATTCAACATAACATTGTTCCCCAGAGTGGACACTATGGAGAGTTATCCCAGTTGACTCAGTATCTCACCTACTGTGTGGCTACTTGGCACCGTATTTGTTTGCCTTACTTGATTATGCGGATTATGATCTTTGCACCCATGCCTGGTGTGTCGGGCAATCTCCCATATGGTCGGTTGATCACAGCTTTGCTACAGCGTCTGGGTGTGGATATGCAGGATGAGGTGGCTATAGAGATCACCAGGAGTTCTGATATAGATGCCGAGGCCATCTATAAGATGCAGATGGACGATCTAGTACTCAGTGACGAGGAGCTACAGGCTCGTCCTCTCCTACCTAGGAACCATGCGGCCCTTGCAGTAGCAGCAGCTACAGCAGCAGCAGAGGCAGTCGAGATGGGAGATGATGAGGATGCACACATGGAGGACATCCCAGCACCTGCACCCCAGCATTCTCCAGTTACAGGACCTTCTAGGCCTTCTCTAGTTCCTGGACCATCTAGGCCTTCTCCAGTTGCTAGACCATCTAGGCCTTCTCCAGTTGCTGGACCATCCCATCCCCCTTCGGACCCAGTGATGAGCATGCTCATGGAGGTCAGAGACACCCAGAGAGGCATCCTAGATACCCAGAGAGGCATCCTAGATACCTAGAGAGGGCTCATGGATTCTCAGCGAGAGATGGGTTAGGAGTTGGGGCGTTTAGCTAGTAGCCTACGGGTCACACAGGACCAGGTTCATTGGCTCAGAGAGGTGTACGAGCGGGACTATGATATTGCAGACCCGGTACCATCCAGGCCCGCTACACTACCATAGTCAGATGTAGTTTTTATTTTATTTTCATGTGGTTTATTTTGTTACTAGAGTAACTGTCCGACTTGTGGACTGTACTCTGTTATTCACTTGTACTAAAGAAAATTTATGAAATGGTTATTTGTTTCTCTTACTACTTCAATACTTATATTTGTTCTTCTATTAATAGTATATTATGCATCTTTCTTAAGTCTCAAACAACAAGCAAGCTTATGGTGTGTTCTTATTAAAGTTTTTTTTTAAATTTTCCTAACTCAGCTCATTGAACAAAGTTAGATGCAGAATGATTAGCTGGATAGAGCCTAGTGCTCTGATATCAAGTTGTCACACCCCAATTCCGGCTGAACCAGAAGTGTGAGTGAACCGACTCTAAACCACAGTTCACACCAGGATTTCAATAGACCGTGTCAACCAATTATTCCCAAGCAGTCTAACTTAATCAAGAGTAATACATAGCAGTGGATTTAAAATATAAATGAACTGAATTATATGTTATAATTAAAATAAATACTCCAATTATTCCATCATTCACAAAATTTAAGTAATAATTATTACAAAGTTTTTAACAGAAAATAAACCAATCACTGAGAGAAGACACAGAACAAGCACTCGCACGACGCATCATGCTCGTCCTCCACTGTCTGGGAGTCCAGGGCAGCCACCGTGTTGTAGGTTGGAGCAGTCATAAAATCCTCCACCGTATACCCTGCATCAAGATCTGAAAAGAAATATATATATATATATATATATATATATATATATATATATATATATATATAGGTGAGCTCACAACTTAGCTCAATAAAGTACAAGACCAATGCGACAAACAATATGCATGGAATAACATTACAATTGGGTCAGGTATAACTTGCAAATATGCTATGGTAAGGTTTGGCGGCCACCGCACCTCCATGCACGAGAGTGTGAGCACACCCAACAGTCAGGCACCTACCACACTACTGCTGTTGCCCCACGTCACTCACTCCGGTATAAAGATAGGGCTCGAGTCTGGCGGGCAGGAAGAACCACAATCCTACGTCCTCCCCCTGATACCCCATACCATACCAATACCTAAACCCCTACTGGCAAGGGTTTGCAAGTGGGTTCCGTTTCTAACCAGTCCTAAATGGCAATACAATATCAATTGCCCTACCCCAGCACGGCTCCCTGCGACATAGACATAGGGCTCAAGTCTGGCGAGCAGGAAGAACCACAATCCCACGTCCTCCCCCTGATACCTTATTCGCACCAAGTCTGCTAAGGTAGATGGCGATACAAAAAAAGGTGTTAGTTGTGGATATATCCAGGGCACACTTCCTTCACATTCCACATACTAACTAAAACATACACATGCCTAACATCCAACAATCCTAGCATATGAAATGCATGAATAGATAATAATAACAAAAGAAGTAACTACATGGTTAATTAATTAATTAGAGTTTGGGGTCTTGTCCCTTACCTGACGCGTGATAATAATTCCGCCCTATATCACAGGGTTCACTCACGTTGTCTACAGGTCCTACATAATCATATTCAAATGTTAAAATCCATTTATTAAGGTTTCAGAAGTCAGAACCAGGTTTGGCCAAGCAAACCAAGCTCTGAAGCATACCGGGTCGCAGGTACCGGTCTCAGCATAGTGAGACCGGTATGTGCCACCGGTATGTATACCGGTTGTGGTATATACCGGTTGCACATAGGTGAAGCCGGTATGTGCCTCCGATATACACCGCAGGCCCATACCGCCGGACCTTGTGTCCTACCGATATGGTCCGAGGTCTGCATCCGAGAGCAAGGTCTCGGATCTCCCTTCTTTGTTGGTATCGGCTAAGTTTTCTAGGGTTTCTCCTAACCCATTCTAAGGTTTAAATACTATGTTGGTCTTTTGATTTCGACTAGAATGCCGTATCAAGTCTAGGTTAGATCCGAATGAGAAAACTAATGGAAATCCTAGGCTTTTTGGATCACTGCGCCGCTTCGCGGCTCCGATCCGTCATCCTAATATTACTAATAGTATAGAGCACTTACGGGGCAAAGATTCGTCGGGTTGGCGGCGTGCTCCTCCACCGAAGTCTCCTTCCCGGGACGGCCTCTTCCTCCTTGCTCCTTCTCAACTCTTCTCCGCACGGCTAGGGTTTGAGAAGGATCAATGGAGTGGGATCATCCCTATAAATAGAAGAGAGCCGTTCTTGGGAAGGTTTTCCATGATTGAAAACTTTTCAAGTTTCCATTCGGAGTGAGGGACCCGCTGGAGTCCGTCTCCAGCCAAAATTAAGCATACCGGTCGCACATACCGGTTGGAGTAACCGCAACCGGTATAGTCCGACCGGTATACCCATACCGGTTGCACATACCGGTTGCATTGACCGTAACCGGTATAGTCAAATCGATATGAGATTTAGACATTTTTCACAGGTTCTCTTACCTGAAAATTGAGTGGTTCGTCACCTGGCTTCGCCTTCCGGTCCGATTATGATTGGGAGATCTGTCATCATATATAACCATGGATTAGACTGGGTTTTCAAAGTATGGTTCTTACATATATAGACCGGTATCATGAGAGAGGTATAAAAAATTTTCTCTATTTTGGTCTGATTTCATACCTGATTGTCATCTGCTCATCCCGTTTGGTCCGGTTATGATTAGTAGACCTGTTACGACATGAAATAGAGGTTTAGATCGGGTTCATGGAGTGTCGATTTTACAACTCTCCCACCATTAAAAGAAATTTCATTCCCAAAATTTGCATGTAGGTCTCACAACTCCCCACCCTTAAAAAGAAATTTCGGCCTCAAAATTTCCACGTATTTTTTTCATCGAAAAGATTGGGGTACTCCTTTCGCATCGTGTTCTCCTCCTCCCAAGTGATTTCTTCTACATCTTGGCTTTTCCATTGCACTTTGATGTAATGGATATCTTTGTCCGAAGGTGTTGTACCTTTTGGCTTGTGAGAATCACGGGTACCACCTCAATGTCAAATCCTCTGTCAAGTCTGGTGGGTCTGCTGTCAAGATGTGTAATGGATACCTGACATACTTCTTCAGTAGTGAAACATGGAACACTTAATAAACGCTTGACATGGATGGTGGTACGGTCAGTTGATACGCCACATTACTACGTCTGGTCAATATCTTGTACGCTCCGACATATCTGGGGTATAGCATCCCCTTTTTACCAAACCGTTTCAAACCTCGCACAAGTGAAATCCTCAAAAATACCTTATCACCCACTGCAAACTCCAGGTCTTGATGTCTGTTATCTGCGTAATGCTTTTGTCGAACTTGAGTTGTCTTTACCATTTCTTTAATTTGATCAATAGCTCGACAAGTTTCTTCTACGAACTTCGATCCTACGATCCTTCTTTCTCCCACCTCATTCCATAACAGAGGTGTTCGACGTTTCTTCCCATAGAGTGCCTCATATGGAGCCATCTGGATAGTAGCCTGATAATTATTGTTATAAACAAACTCGATGAGCGATAGCTTCTTGTCCCAAGCTCCCTTGAAATCTAGGGCACACGCTCGGAGCATGTCCTCCAAGATTTGAATAGTCTTCTCTGACTGCCCATCTATCTATGGATGAAAAGTTATACTAAACTTCGACTTGGTTCCCATGGCTTTCTGTAATCCTTTCCAGAACTATGATGTAAAACGGAGAGCTCTGTCAAACACTATACTCTCCGACACACCGTGAAGTCTGACTATGTTATCCACGTATAGCTTGGCCAACCTGTCCATGGTATATTGAGGTCTAATAGTGGTGAAGTGGGCTCTCTTAGTAAGTCGGTATACTATTACCCACATTGCATCCACTGACCTTGGTGTCAAGGGTAGGCCAATGATGAAATCCATTATAATACAATCCCACTTTCATGCTGGCTCTGATAATGGTTGCAATAAGCCAACTGGTCTCTGTCTTTTCACTTTCACTTGTTGGTAGTTCAGACATTGAAATATGAATCGAGCTACATCCGCTTTCATACTCCTCCACCAATATAATCTCTTCAAGTCATGGTACATCTTAGGCTTCCTGGATGTATCGAATATGGGGTATAATGAGCTTTTGTCATAATTCTATTTTTGATGTTTGAGTTCTCACTCTCAGGTACACATAATAGTCTGCGATACTTGAGTACCTTGTCTGAATCCAAGGTGAAGTCAGGGTTGTTTTTACCCTTCTCTAGATCTTCTTGCATGGTCTTGAGGTGTGGATCCTATAGGATTGCTTATTTCACCTCATCTATCAGATCTAGTGAGATCTTTAAGGCTGCAAACATCAATGTGAACTTGTGAATCAAGACTTGCTCCATCGGATTCAGTTGACTCTAGTATATGCTGCCCTTCATTCTCTATTGAGCCAGAGGCTGCAGCAGCACACAGTACAGCATTTGTACTGGGTCCTGCCTCAGGTTTCAACCCCCACTTTTTGCTTAAGGCATCAGCCACAACATTTGCCTTACTCGGATGGTACTAGATGTCACAATCATAGTCTTCCAGTAGTTCCAACCATCTTATCTGTCTCATATTCACGTCCTTTTGAGTGAAAAGGTAAGTCAAACTCTTGTGGTCAAACTTGATCTGAAATTTTTCACCGTACAAGTAATGCCTCTAAGTCTTGATTTCATGAATGATGGCTGCTAATTCCAGATCATGCATAGGATAGTTTTTTTCATGTTCTTTTAATTGTCTTAATGTATAGGCGATCACCTGTTCTCATTGCCTGAATACACATCCAAGTCCCAACCCTGATGCATCCATATACAGAGTGAACAGCAAGCCTGGTGCTGGGATGGTTAGGATAGGTGCAGAGACTAATCTTGACATCAGAAAGTACTTATCACACTCGGTTGTCCATATGAATTTCTCTCCCTTCTTGGTTAGACTGGTGAGTGAAACGATGATCCTTGAGTAGTCTTCCACAAATCTTCTATAGTAATCAGCTAATCCAAGGAAGCTACGAATCTCCACAATTGACTTTGGTGCTTCCCATCCTACTATAGCTGTAATCTTGCTTGGATCTACTCTGATACCGTCTACAGATACTACTTGACCCAAGAAAGTCACATCCTTCAGCCAAAATTCACACTTCTTGAACTTGGCATAGAGCTTCTCCCTTCTCAGCCGTTGTAGGGCTGCTCTCAATTGTGTTGCATGAGTCTCCTCGTCCTTTGAGTAGATCAGTATGTCATTAATGGATACGATGACCAAATCATCAGTTCCATGAATGACACTGGGGCATTGCTCAACCCGAATGACATCAGGAGGAACTCATAATGCCCATACCTTGTCCTAAAAGCAGTCTTTGGAATATCTTCAGCCTTGATCTTCAGTTGGCTATACCCTGATCTAAGATCGATCTTCAAGAAAGCCTTTGCACCCTGCAACTGATCAAACAGATCATCAATCCTAGGCAAAGGGTATCTGTTCTTGATAGTTAACTTGTTCAACTCTCGATAGTCCATACATAGTCCTACGCTACCATCCTTTTTCTTTACGAACTATACAGGCGCTCCCCACGGTGATATACTTGGCCATATGAAGCCCTTGTCTAGCAATTCTTGTAACTGAGTCTTCAACTCCTTTAATTCTATAGGGACCATCCTGTATGGTACTTTAGACACCAGCACTGACCCTGGCATGAGGTCTATCACGAACTCTGTAGCCCTGTTTGGTGGTAGTCCGGATAGATCTTCTGGAAACTCTCGTACCATATCTAGATCTTCCATCTGCAGTACCTCTGCAGCGACGTCGACCACCGACACTAGGTGTCCTACTCCTCTTTCTCTAGGCATCTCTTAGCCTTGAGAGTAGAGAGGATAAGCTTCCGCTTCCTAGGCAACTTAGTTCCTGTGAAGCTAAACTCTTTCCCACTGCCATCCTTGAAAGCAAGCTTCTTTTTGACACATAATAAACTAGCCGAATGCTGGCCAAACCAATCCATTCCCAAGATGATGTCAAAGTCTGTCATCTCGAATTGAACCAAATTTACTTCTAGGTTCCTCCCATCCATAATAACTCGGCACAACCCATAGCATTCATTCAACACCACTTCTACTCCCAACGGAGAGCGAACTATTAAGCTTGGAGTTAAGGGCTTAACAGGTAACTCCAGTTTCTTTCCAAAAGATATAGAAACAAAGGAGTGTCTAGCCCCAGAGTTAAAGAGGACTCTAGCGAGTACACCAACTACATCTACTATTCCTGAAATTTTAATTATCCCTTAGTCTACATGCTAATACATGGTAATGCAGTAAACAAAATAATAAGGGAAGAATTCATCCCAGTAACCACATCAGGTGATGTGGCTACCTCCTCAGTGGTGACTGCAAATACCTTTCCTTGTTGTGGCAGTTGTTTCTTAGGTAGAGTGCAAGCCCTTGCATAATGGCCTACTTGCTGACAGTTGAAGCACTTGATATTATTACCCTGACCAGCTATCGACTGTAATGGAATGGTATTCGCCCTTGTTGGTACTGCAGTATTCTGAGCCTTGTAGGGGCAGAAGGGTCTAATGTTTCCTCCACCAAAGGTCTCAGTAGCAGGCCTCTTCAATCCCCTAATTTGGGTAAAGAAGTTGTCTCTTTGGCTTGATTCAATCACTCTAGAGATCTGCACAGCTTCGTTATACACCTTCTTCTCTAAACCCAGAACATGCTCTCGAATAATTCCTCATAGTCCCATAGTAAACCTACGGGTCTTTGTTTCCTTCTCTTGCATGCTAGCTAGAGCGAAGAAAAACAGCTCTTCATACCACTGTTGGTACGCATCTACAGTTATCTGTGATTGTTGTAGGTTGAGGAATTGCTTCTCTATTTTCTCCCGAAAACTCTTTGGGAAGTACTTGTCGAAGAAGGCCCCCTTGAATATTTCCCAGGTGATTTGGGTGTGCTTCGTCTCCAAGTATGGCTAGGTAGAATTTCACCAGGCATTAGCATATTCCTTGAGCACGTGTGTAGCAAATAACACCTTCTCATCTTATGTACAAGTCATCAGACGAAGGTTCTTATCCATTTCAGTAATCCATTGTGCAGGCCACAATGGTTTCCCTGGCTTCCCCATAAAGTTAGGGGGTTTTAGCTTCAAAAACCTATCACTGCTTGGCTTAGGTCATTCTAACCCTGTACATTCGTTCCATACCATGGTGGTGGGTATGCATAGACCCCTTGATAGATAGATGATGTTGGAATTTGTTGTGGTAGCTGTGGATTCTGCTCTTGACTCACCGATTTAGTACTGCCATCCATCGGGTGTGAGGTATTATTTCCCCTAGGTTCAGGTGTACCTTTTGTAGGGTTGTATCCCGGTGGCCTAAACATTTTCAGCATCTCGTTCAAGAACGCCTTCTGCTGAGCTTCCATCTAGTAGACCAGATTAATCACTATAGTCTCAGAATTGGTGTGAGGAGGGCCTAGCAGATTTGTTGGTGCCCTGTGACTTTGCCCCTCTCCACCATTCCTCATTGGTGTTCTGTCCCCATCATCCCTCATTGGGTTTCCTCCTTTCGGTTCAGGTGTTGCTCACCAACCTTTCCTACTTCCACGTAGTCTTCGGCTTGACGCACCCTTGAGTGATGGCGTTTCCGTGAACCTCTATGACCATTTCCTCCTATAATCTTAGATTACCTTCCCCTGTTTGGATCTGAGAAGTAGACATATCACATGAGAATGTTCGAATAGCCACATTTTATCATAATAGTCGTGAGGACAATTGGAAATGATGATCTTCCTCGGGATAAATGTGTATCCGTATCGATGAAGTTCACTGAATGTTCTGTTGGAGTCGCCACCTAAATTAAGGTCTAGGACCTCTAAAAATGTAGCCTCACCCTAAGGTAAGACTTCTATTGACTCATAACCCAATGTATCAGTTCTTTGGTCTGCAAGAGATCAGGTAAGTAATCAGGGTACGGTTATGGGAAGGTGTTAGGCACCAAAATCGTCCGATCAATATCGGCCTCCTAAACTTTCCTTGAACTCTAGTTTTGACTGTGCTTGGTCAACTGGATGACTAGGGTTCAATGGGGGATGTCCTAAACCAAGTTGCTAAGTTATTCTAACCTAGGGTTCAGCCAATCATGTCTTAAAGCAAATAAACAAGCAATCTAATGTACAGTACTATACAGTGAACCGGACCAAAGATGGTTCGGTCTTGGACTGAATCTGAGACGTGTAAGACATCTCAAATTGCCTACGTATTTCAATCCTGAAAATCAAGTCCAAAACATAATTCGAAATGGGTTGTGTGATTAAAGATTATGGAAGTAATTTATGCATGTGCTTCAATTAGATTCTTTGTTCAAGTTGAAGTTTATGCTGAATAGATGGTTGATGGGTGGCTTTGTACCGTATTTGGAACTCCCAAATTGCCTACGTATTCTAGGGTGTGCCCTAGAAATCAGGTATGACGTAGTTTAAAAAGATTGTGAGAGTCGGATCTGGAATGTGTACCAAATTTCTACCATTTTTGTCAATAGGATCTAGGGATGAGTCCTATCATTCAGATTTGGGATGTGTACCAAATTCTTTCTATTTTTGTCAATAGGATCTAGGGATGAGACCTAAATTCCTATCATTCAGATTTGGGTTATGTACCAAATTCTTTCTATTTTTGTCAATAGGATCTAGGGATGAGACCTAAATTTCTATCATTTTTATTGTTTCTATTTTTGTCAATAGGATCTAGGGATGAGACCTAAATTCCTACCATTTTTATTGTTTCCATTTTTGTCAATAGGATTTAGGGATGAGGCCTAAATTCCTAACATTTTTATTGTTTCCATTTTTATCAATAGGATCTAGGGATGAGACCTAAATTCCTACCATTTTTATTGTGATTTTCATTTTTTAGGTTTATAGGAAACCATTTTTTAGGGTTTCATATCCTAATTATTCTCTTTATTCTAGGATTTATCTTGCCCTAATTATTCTTTCCATTTTTAGGGTTTCATTTTTCCTAATTATTGTTTTCTTTCCATTTTTAGGGTTTCCTACCCTAATTGTTGTATTCTTTCCATTTTAAGGGTTTCCTACCCTAATTGCTATTTTTTTATTTTTTCTCTTTCCAAGACAAATATGGCAAATGAAAATATTCCAACTATAGCAGTGGTAGTATTCCAAATATAGCAGTGTGCATCTAAACATGGCAATAAGCATCTAAATATAGCAATAAGCATGTGGCAGACAGATATAACAATAAGCATGTGTAGCAGATAGATATAGCAATGAGCATGTATAGCAGACAGATAGAGCAAGCATGTGTGCATCAAAATATAATAGTGACGCGGTACCAGATCAATGGTATTGGTGAGATGCAAAATCAAGGGTTGTGATGAGGTGCAAGATCAATGGTAATGGGGGTCAGATGATGTAGATGATGATCAGAGGATATGGGTGATGATTGGATGGTGTGATGGGCAAATCAAATGGCTATGATGCATGGGGGGTGAACAAATGTAGGGGATGATATATGGATCGAATTAGTCATCACATGATCACAACAATTTAACATCAATGGATGAGATCTATAATCATATGATAAAAAATAAATTTTAAAACCAATGGATGAGATCGCATGATCGAGAAATCTACTTTGACATACCAATGGACCAAATTTAATTAAAATCACATGATCAAGAAATTAACATACCAATGGACCAGATTTAATTAGAATCACACGATCAATAAAGTAACATTCAATGGACCAGATTTAATTAGAATCACATGATCAAGAAATTAACATTCAATGGATCGGATTTAATTAGAATCACACGATCAAGAAATTCACATTCAATGGACCAAATTTAATTAGAATCATATGATCAAGAAATTAACATTCAATGGACCAGATTTAATTAGAATCACATGATCAATAAATTAACATTCAATGGACCAAATTTAATTAGAATCACACGATCAAGAAATTAACATTCAATGGACCAGATTTAATTAGAATCACACGATTAAGAAATTAACATTCAATGGACCAGATTTAATTAGAATCAAATGATCAAGAAATTAACATTCAATGGACCAGATTTAATTAGAATCACATGATCATTCATGGGAATGATAGAATTAAAATCAATGGATCAATTTTAATCTCATAAAAATTTCAAATCAATGGTCGGACCAATTTCATGAGAATTCCAAGCATATGATGAGAACCAACTTCATAAAAATTTCGAGTCATGGGGTCGGACCAATTTCATATAAAAAATTAAAAATCCAAGTCATGTTTGGAACAATTTCATCACATTCAATTCAAAGCATATCGGATCAATCACATGGTAGAATTTAATCTCATTAAAATTCATGCACTGGCTCTCATTGGATCAAGGGTCATACATATATGGGTATGGATCAGATTAGATGATGTATGCATGAGATCAAATTAATGGCTGTGGATGTATGAAATCAGGTAGATGGTCAGATCATGATTGTTATGTAGATGGCCAATGGATAGGATGGACTTGGTGGCTAAGATGTTAATCAGATGGTATTATGGGTAAGGGTTTAGATCCGATCCATCTTCACATTCATAAAGAGACGAATTTCTAGAAGAAAAAAAAAAACTCAAAGACTCAATCATAAAATAATTTTAGATTTCACATTATTAACCACTATTCACGTACGAACATCGATTTCAAAATTTTAACCACATACAAACCTCAAATGAATAAACGGATCACATGTTCAAATTATCAATCTTAATGTTAACTGGTTAGGTTTCATACTTATTGATCAACTTTTTCAAAGAAGATATTACGATGTACGTGCTTGATTGGGCAGCCTTGAATGCAATTAACTAATGATCGGGGGTTTTTCTTCTTCTTCTATCTTTGGATGCCTCTCCCTCTCCCTCTCAATCTCTTCCTTTTACGTCTCTTCTTCTCTCTCAATATCATTCTCTCTCTCTCCTCCTTTTCGTCTCTTCTTCTCTCTCTAATCTCTCTCGGATCCTCCCTTTAGATCTCCCCCTCCTTCTCTTTTTCTTTCTTTCATTTTCTTCTCTCTTCTCTTACTTTCCTTTTCTTCTCTTCTTCTCTCTCTCTTTCACGTTTTCTTTCTAGAAAACGTGAAAGATCCTTTTTTTTTCTCTCTTCTTTCTTTTTCTTCTCTTTTCTTTCTTTCTTTCCTTTTCTTTTCTTCTTCTCTCTCTTTCCTTTTCTTCTCTTCTTCTTTTTTTCTCTTCCTTTCCTTTGCTTCTCTTCTTCTATTTCTTTCCTTTTCTTCTCTTCTTCTCTTTCTTTCCTTTCTTCTCTTTTCTTTCTTTCTTTCCTTTTCTTCTCTTCTTCTCTTTCTTTCCTTTTCTTCTCTTTTTCTCTTTTTCTCTTTCCTTTTCTTCTCTTCTTCTCTCTCTTTCCTTTTCTTCTCTTCTTCTCTTTCTTTCCTTTTCTTCTCTTTTCTTTCTTTTTCCTTTTCTTCTCTTTTCTTTCTTTTTCCTTTTCTTCTCTTTTCTTTCTTTTTCCTTTTCTTCTCTTCTTCTCTTTCTTTCCTTTTCTTCTCTTCTTCTTTTTCTTTCTCTTGGATTCACGTCTTAATCCCTTCCTCTCTTTCTTTCTTTCCTTTTCTTCTCTTCTTCTCTCTCTTTCTCTTATTCTCTTGGATCTCACATCCCTTCCTCTCTCTTTCTTTCTTTCCTTTTCTTCTCTTCTTCTCTCTCTTTCTCTTATTCTCTTGGATTCTCTCAATCTCAATCCCTTCTTTCTCACGTCTTTTTCCTTTTCTTTATTATTATTATTATTTTTTCTTTATTTCCTTGCTAATTCCCTCCCTTTATCGGATTCTATCTTCTATATATAATAATATATATTATATACATATATACACATATATTTAATAACATATATAGTATATAATATATAATATATATATATAAATACTATGCACATGGATGAACTGATTTGAACCGGATTGAGACTGGCTTGGGTTGACTGAGTTAAACTGATATGGGTTGAGCTGGATTGGGCCAAAATTAGTTTTTCTCTCTCTATCATTTCATAGTCCATTTTCGTTGCCATTCCACATGGAATTTTTCAACAACCTCTACCACAAATTTTTCACATTCATTTTGTAGAACGCTAAAAATGAGAAATACTGGAGTTTGAATCACTTCATTTGGAAATAAAATGGCCAACTTATGAATTTTTCAAGTTTAAACAGGCCAATTATCGATAATTTGGCTAACCATTCTGCATGGGATCCTTCGGAGACTTCTACTGGAAATCCTTTATGTCCACTTTGTAGAGTACTCAAAATGGAACATAATGAAACTGAAATCACCTGATTTGGATATGGTGTGACCAAAATATGAATTTTCAAAGATTAAATGACCATTTCAATGTGTAATTTTGCATGGGACCCTTCGGAGACTTCTACCCGAGATTTTCTACGTCCACTTTGTAGAACATCACAAATGAAGAATAATGGCCTTGGAATCATCTGAATCGGACGTAGAACGACCAAGATATGAAGAAATGAAGTTCTATCGATAATTCTGCATGCAAGCTTGCATGGGACCTACTAGTGACTTCTACCCAGGATTTTTTACGTCCACTTTGAAGAGGACTGAAAATAAGGAATATTGGTACTTAAACCATATGATTCAGATGTCGGATGATCAAGATATGATGATTTGAAATTCAAATAATCCAACTTACGATAATTTGCATGAAAGCCCCTGGGATTATTTATGATAATTTCAGAAACCTCCCTTGTACGTATCATCCGACTAAAATGACTATATCTTCTTCATTTGATATCAGAATTGAGCAATTCTAGTCTCATTTCGAAGATAATTTCATGACCTATGCATCCATGCAGATTACAACATGTGATCTTATTGTGGGATCCACCGAAAACTACCTCGAGGTCGTAGTAAAAAAACCAAATTTTCATTCATTTCTCTTCCTTTGTTGTCCATACACCAGTAGGACTTTGTTCAGTTGGAAATGGCAAAAATGGGATACTTACAATAATGTTAGTCTTAACAGAAACGAGGTGAAAACCACAATGGAAGCCATTAAATCACAATTTAACTTTTTCCAAGATTTTTTTTTGTCCAATCATGACATACCGGTCGGGGCACTATAGAGTGTGGTGTGACTGGTATGGTCAGGCAGACAAAATCCATCTGTTGAGTGGGAGGTACCGGTCAACCAGTATAGCCTAAAACCATCGACCGGTATACCCTAATTTGCTTTTTAAAATCAGGATTTTGAGTCATTTTGATCGGTATGTCTGCGTGGGCTGACATACCCCAGATATGTCTGCGTGGGTGTGACAGGGGTATGTTTGCCCCTATGCGAGGTCTGAAACGGTTCGATAAAAAGGGGAAGCTATACCCCAGATATGTGGGACCGTACGAAATACTAACCAGACGTGGTAATGTGGCGTATTAACTGGCCCTACCACCATCTATGTCAAGCGTTCCTGATGTGTTCCGTGTTTCACTACTAAAGAAGTATGTCAGGGATCCATCACACATCTTGACAGCAGACTCACCAGATTTGACAAAGGATTTGACATTGAGGTGGTACCCGTGATGCTCACAAGCCGAAAGGTATAACACCTCCGGACAAAGATATCCATTACGTTAAAATGCATTAGAAAAGCCAAGATGTAGAAGAAATCACTTAGGAGGAGGAGAACGCGATGCGAAAGGAGTACCCCAACATTTTCGATGAAAAAGGTACATGCAAATTTCAAGGCCAAAATTTCTTTAAAGGGTGGGGGAGTTGTAAGGCTTACATGCAAATTTCAGAGACGAAATTTCTTTTAAGGGTGGGGGAGTTGTGAGACCCGCACTCCATGAATCCGATCTAAACCTCTATTATATGTTGTAACAGGTCTTCCAATCATAACCTGACCAAACGGGACGAGCGGATGACAATCAAGTACGAAATCAGACCAAAACAGAGAAATAATTTTATACAGGTCTCATGATACCGGTCTATATACCGATCGACCGGTATGTCTGCGTGGGCAGACTAGTCAGATCCAAAAACCATTCTCTATGAGTCTCGCTTACCAAATCTCAACCCTAGAGACTTTCCTGACATAGGAAAACTTCCCTAAACTCCATTCTAGCCTATATAAGGACCTCTAAACCTCTTTAAACCTCTTTGATTGATTCTCACAAACCCTAAAGAAGGGAAGGAGATCTGATGAGGAGAAGGAGCTGAGAAAGGTTGAAGAGGAGTCTCCGTTGGAAGAAGAACACCATAGTTCGTCAGCCAACGGTAAGTGCTTGTATTTTTCTCTAGGTTAACTATTGTGGATGATTGATTAATACCATGCAAGGCTAGGTATTGATCTAAAACCCTTAATTTTCCATCAAATCCTAATTTCGACCAATGAACTAGATATGAGTTCTAAACTAGGGATTTTTAGCATAAGATTTGGAATGAAGGATAAAAACAAATCCAATCCATTGCTAAGGCCTAGAAAGCATAGGAGAACCCTTGAAAACGAAGCTGGAAGATCGACAGAGACAAAGCACCAAGTTTATGGTTTCACGAGAGCACACCGATCGACCATACCAGTCGCACCACATGCAACCAGTACAATGACCGGTATCTCTTGGGAACCAGCCAAGGGGGGACCAGTCGACCATACCGGTTGCACCATCCCCACAGTTCTGCCACCGGTATGCACTGTGTAGGGTATTTTTGACTCCAGTTGGTTTTCGACCAACGTAAACTTATGAAACTAATTCTAACTAAACTCTAACGTCGTGTAGGATCTTGTGATAGCAAGATTGGACTCTGTAACGCGGAGCAAGCTAGTGAGCAAGCGTCAGGTAAGGGAATCAGACCCAAACCTTAATTAGCTAATAACAATAAAACATTATTAATAACTATTGTTTCTATGGAGTGTTGCTTGTGCATACTCATATGTCATCTTTACTTTCAGTTATTATGTCTGTTCATGCATACTAGCTATGCTAGGATTGTGTGTTAAGCATGTGAATGTTTTTGTTGGTGTGTGGAATGGGAAGGACCTGGGGTCTTGGATCATTCCTTATACTGGTACTTTTTCATATCGATACTATCTTAGCATACTTGGTATGGGCAGGATTGGTTAGTGACGAACCCACTTGCAAGCCCTCGCCAATAGGGGTGTAGGTATTGGTACGATAGAAGGTATTAGGGGGAGGACATGGGATGGAGGCACAGCCTGCCCGTGGGATTCTAGCTCTATCTCTATACCGGAGTAAGTGATGTGGGGCGACAGTGGTGTGTGATCCGTTGGGTGTGCTCACATTCTCGTGCATGGAGGTGCGGCGGCCGCCAAACCTTACCATAGCACTATGCAAGTATACCAGACCAAATGTGAATGTTACTCATGCATATTGCTTGTTGCATTGTCTGATTTTCTTACTGAGCTAAGTTGTTAGTTCACCTTTGTATATATACTTGTTTTTTTTTAGATGTTGATGCAAGTTACACTGTGGAGGACTACGTGGATGCTCTAATGTATGAAGGTATTGCTGCCTTGAAAGTACATGCAGGGGAGGATGAGCATAACGCTTCATGCAAGTGCCCTTACTGCGTATACTTCTAGGACGGTTTTAATTTATTTTACTTTGTTTCAGTTGGATTTATAAATGATGTAATAAGTATTATTTATATTTTGGTTAATTGAATAATTGGATAATTTATTTTATCTATCAATAGAAGTACTTAGTTTATTTAAATTAAGACTTCCGCTGTATTTATTTATAATCTGATTATGGTTATGTGCAATGGTTTGTATAAGTGGACACGATCTTATCGAGATCCTGGTGTGAACCATTGGTTTAGTGGTGGTTCACTCACACTTCTGGTTCAGCCAGAATTGGGGGTGTGACAAGAAGACTGCCAAACTATATTTGTCTGAAGTTGCTAAGAAATTCAAGAAACATGACAAAGCAAAGAGAGGTTCTTTATTGGAGAATTTTACATTGTCCAAGTATGATGGAGTAGGGGGAGTTCACAATCATATCCTAAAAATGACCAAGTCTGTGAACAGACTCTCAAAGATGAAAGTGCCCATTGCAGATAGTCACTTGGTGTGGCAGATTATGGAATCTCTTCCTACTAGTTTTGACAACCTCAGAACATCCTGCAATGTCAATAGTCAGCAATAGACTATAAATGACATGACTACAATTCTTATTCAAGAGGAAAAGACAAAGAAAAAGAAAGGACAGACAGTCCAGTTGACTGTGCATGAGGGTAATAAAAATACCTAGAAGGCAGAACTGAAGGGAAAGAAGGTAAAAGGGAAATCTAACAAATCTAAGCAAACTGGTCAGTTCTACTAACAAAAGAATAAAAGCTTCAAAAGGAATGGTCAAGGGTTTACAAAATTTCAAGAAAAATGCAACTACTGCAAGAAGGTAGGACATCAAAAATCTGAGTGTTACAAGTTACAGAACAATAAAGAAACGAATACAGTTCAACTAGTCACTCAGCTTCAAGACTTGATCATAGGTACCCCTCTAGCTCTAGTCTATTCTGATTCAATATGGTTATGTTTTCCCCACTTCTTGGTAATTTGATATAAGCGCTAGTATTCATATTGCAAATTATGTGCAGGTCTAAGAAACAAGAGGAGGCCAAGTGATAGGGAGCTGCACATCTACGTAGGGAATGGGGAAAAGATTTAAGTAGATTGTGTAGGAGTAGTATATTTAGTTTTGTCTTCTGGTTTTGTTTTGAAAGATAATGTGGTTTGTGTTCTGTCACTTAAACAGAAATAAATTTATTTCTATTTCAAGGTTAGATTGTAAAGGTTATGTTTTCAACATTGCAAATAATAAAATAGTTTGTTACTGTGGATTAAAATTGATTGGTTCTGCTTCATTTTCTGATGGGCTTTATAAACTAGAATTATCTACTACTCCTACACCTACAATTCATTCATCTACTATAAATGTAGCTTTGGGTTTCAAACAACCTTTGTTTAATGAAGACTCCTCTATGTTGTGGCATAGACGTTTAAAGCATATTTCTAAATCTCAAATGAAACATCTAATCAAGGATGGAATCTTGCATAAGGTTGATTTTTCTAACTTTGGGACATGCGTTAATTGTATCAAAGAAAAACTTACTAGAGCTAGAGGAAAAGGGGCATTCCGAAAGGAAGAAGTTTTAGATCTAATTCATACTGATATTTGTGGTCCCTTCACTCCTATTGTAATGGGAAGATTTCATTACTTCATTACCTTCATTGATGATCAGTCTCATTATGGATATGTGTTTCTGATTCAAGAGAAGTATGAATCTCTTGAGGCTTTTAGAATTTTTAAGGCTGAAGTTGAATTAAAAATGGGAAAGAAGATAAAGGCTGTGAAACCTAATTGAGACGGAGAGTATTATGGTAGGTATGATGAAATTGGTTGCAACCCTAGACCATTTCCAAAATACTTACAGAACTGTGGCATTGATGCTCAGTACACTATGCCTGGTATCCCAGAACAGAACGGTGTCATTGAAAGGCAAAATCGTACTCTTATAGACATGGTGAGAAGTATGGTAAGTAAGTCTAAGTTACCAAACTTCTTGTGGGGGGATGCATTGAGGACTGTAGTGTACATCTTAAATAAAGTGCCAAGTAAATCAGTTCCAAAGACTCCTCATGAATTATGGAATGGTAGAAAATCGAGTATTCATCATCTTCATGTTTGGAGATGCGTAATGAAAGTAAGACCTTATAATCCTTAGATGAAGAAACTTGATCCCAGGACCATAAGTGGACATTTCATTGGTTATCCAGAGAGATCAGGGATATAGATTCTATTGTCCATCTCATTCTACCAGAGTTATTGAGTCTAAGCGAGCTGTTTTCTTTGAGGATGACTTTTGCATTAGACTTCTCAGCCTCGTATTTTTACTTTTGAGGAGGAACGGATTGTAGGTCCAACTCCTAGTCTCTCATCATTGTCTTCTAGTTATACACTTGTTGAGCAGGTGACTGTGCCTATTCCTGTTCAGGAACATATGGAGCCTATAGATATTATCCCTGTAGCTCCTGTTGCTGATTTTTCTCCTAATGAGCCAGAAGTCAGTATTCCTCCTTTAAGGAGGTCAGAGCGGACTCGAAAGTCCACCATCCCTAGTGACTTTGTCACATATCTACAAGAACATGAATATGACATTGGAGCTGAGACAGATCCTGTTTCCTTTCAATAGGCTATTGATAGTGCACATTGTTCTCAGTGAATGGATGCCATGCATGATGAATTGGAATCCATGAAAACTAATGAAGTTTGGGATCTAGTTGAATTGCCCAAGGGTTTTAGACCAATTGGTTGTAAATGGGTGTTTAAGACCAAAAGGGATGCTAGAGGAGAAATTGAGCACTATAAAGCCAGACTTATAGCAAAAGGCTTCAGTAAAAAAGAAGGTATAGATTACACAGAAACTTTCTCTCCAGGATCCACCAAAGACTATTTCAGGATAATTATGGCACTGGTTGCATAATTTGACTTGGAGCTGCATCAGATGGATGTGAAGATTGCATTTCTTAATGGAGTCTTGGAAGAGGAAGTATACATGTTACAACCTCTTGGTTTCATGACAGTTGATAATGAGAATATGGTATGTAGACTCAAAAGATCTATTTATGGCTTGAAACAATCTTCTAGACAATGGTACTTGAGATTTGACTAAGTTGTTACCTCTGTTGGGTTCAAAGAAAATGTTGCTGGTCAATGTATATACCTCAAGATCAGTGGGAGTAGATTTATCTTCATAGTTCTCTATGTAAATGATATTCTTTTAGCCAGTAATGATAAAGGTATGCTACATGAGACAAAGACATTGTTGTCCAGCCATTTCAATATGAAGGATCTTGGTAAGGCATCCTATGTTTTGCGGATAGATATTCTTTATAACAGGTCATGTGGTGTTCTGACTTGTTACAAAGAACATATATTGATAGCATATTACAGAGGTTTAACAAGATAAATTGTGCCTCCTAGAAGGCTCTTGTTACAAAGGGTGATAAACTCACCAAATCTGATTACCCAAAGAATGAAGTTGAACCGGCTCAAATGAAAGACATACCATGTGCTTGCTTCTATTGTTAGTAGTCACATGTATTGTCACACACCAATTCTGGTCTAACCAGAATTGTGTGATGAACCACCAATAAACCAATGGTTCACCCAGGATCACGTATAGGTCGTACCCACCATATCAAACCATACACACATTCCACATTAATAATCAGAGGTAATAAAAAAATAAGTGAAAGTCTTACAGATAATGAACTGAGAGTCTAATAGTGATAAATAATTACTTAATCCAATTATCTCTAAACCACAAGACATAAAAATAAATAATCAATTACATATTTGATGTTCAGATTATAACTAAACTTAAGCAAAAACACATTGGTTGCACTCGCATGATGAATCATGTGCATCTTCTTCAGCTTCTACGTCCATCGCAGCAACGTGTACATATGTAGGCGCATTCATATATTCTTCAACAGTAAGACCTGCATCATCAACTAAAAATATTCGATGTCGAAAGGGTGAGCACACATCACGGCTCAGTGGGCAAACAAAACAATGCAACAAACATACGCTTGCATTCAATCATATCTTTGGTCTGGTTTATAAGTTCAAAATATGTTATAGAAATGTTTGGTGGCCGCCGCACCTCTACACACGAGTGTGTGAATCCACTGAATGGATCAAACACCATTGCCGTCCCACATGCACCCACCATGGAATAGAGATAGAGCTAAAGTGTTCGGATCAAACACCGCCAACACATCCCCTAATGCCCTACCTATACTAACACGTAAGCCCCTATTAGCGAGGGCTTGCAAACTGGGCTTACAACTAAACAACCCTAATGTCAAATAGTGTATCCAAGACCTCACCCCAGCATCTCTCAATACGTCCATAGAGATAGAGCTAAGGCCCCTCGGCAGAGTCAGAGACCACACTGTCTGAGACCACCTCCCCTGATGCCCTACAACGTAATAGTTCTGCTAAGGTAATGGCGATACGACGATGTTAGTGGGCAAGACTTAAGTAGAGATAGAGATAGAGTTTGGTGAAGAGGTCAAAGACCACCATGCCACGTCCTCCCCTGATGCTCCACTCGCATCTAACACACCAACCACACACATACATTCACATGCCTATTCCTAGCATCATCATCATCGTCATGTTATAAATAAACGGAATTAAATATGCATGAACAGTAGTAGCAGGAATATTTGATGACATGTGAAATGCACATTACAAGCATACATGCATAGAATCAATCATGGCATTGGACTCAATAAAAATAAATAGTTTGTTATTAACCAAATAGTTTAAGTCTTGTTCCCTCACCTGTTAGCAATACTCGATTTCCTTCCAAGCCTTGAAATTCTCTTTGAATTAATTTAACAACCTAAAAGTTATATGAATTTAAGTTAAGGTTCATATGTGACATGTTATAGTAGTCGAAAATCGAAATAGAGCACTGATAGGTGTTTGATTGGTCCTATGGTCTTATACTGTATCGACCTTACTGTCTACGGTCGATACCCTATGGCCACATATGGTGCGATTGTAGCTACGACCATATGATTTCTGAAATCTTCCCGAATGCCTATGGTCGATCCTCTAGTCATGCTAGTCATGCTATGGTCGACCATAGCTGCGACCTTGAGATTTCTGGTCACATACTACTTGTAATTCGAGTTCTTCCTGGGTCAATTCTTCTGATCTTCAATGGGATTTATTCTAAAGTTATCCTATGGCCATCATTAGTAGTTTCTTATCAACCCTAATCATCAAATTCACTCCTCATGGTTCTCCTTGGGATTTTCTCAAGGAAATCACATAGATCATAATAGGTTGATATTGCCTATCTTCCATAGGAGTCTTATTCCTTAGAGTTTACATCTCCAGAGATTCGTTTCATACCTTTGCGTATGATAAAGAGCCAATCTCTTCTCAGCAAATTCCTCTCCTTAGCTTTTTCTTCTTCTCCTTCTCATCTTTCTCTTTCTCTAGGGTTTACTAATGTTCTAAAAGAGTGAAAAAAGGGTTGAGGGATGTCCTTTATACAGAGGAAAACTCTCCATATAGAGTCCTCTTTCAATTAGGAAAGCAATCCCTTAGTTTAGGAAAGTTTTCAAAACTTGGAGTCTGATCTGGGGTCTCACGGTCGATTATACGATCGCATAAACCGTCGACCTTAGGGTCGAAATCATCGACCGTGGGGTTCTGGATTTGAGATTTTTGTTCCCTTCCTTATGGTCGACCATACCTACCTAGGTATGCGACCTTTGGTATGTTTTCAGTGTTTTTAACTCGATTCTCAAACCTGGTTTGTGATCTATCTTCACACGTTCGGTCCACTTGGTCCAGGAATGATGGGAAGACCTGGCATGACAGGGTTAGACCAAGTTAATGGAGTGCGGATCTTACAACTCCCCCTCTTATATAAATTTCATCCTCGAAATTTTCACATACCTTCCGAGTCGAATAGGTGAGGATATTTCTTCTGCATAGCGTTCTCTTCTTCCCATGTAATTTCTTCTACATTTTGCCTTCTCCAAATAACCTTAACATAGTAAATGTTGCGGTTGTGAAGACATTGCACCTTCCGACTAGTGATCTCAAAAGGTACTACTTCGAACGTCAAATCTTCAATCAAATCCGGTGGATCCATTGTTAACACATGTGTTGGATTTCTGACGTACTTCTTCAGTAATGAGATATGAAATACATCATGCACACTTAACATGGATGGTGATAGTGGTAACTGATATGCTACTTTTTTACATTTATCTAGAACTTCATAAGGTCCAATATATCAGGGACACAGCTTTCCCTTCTGTCCAAACCTTTTCAAACCACGCATAGGAGATATTTTCAGAAATACCTTATCACCTATGGTGAATTCGAGATCTCTGCGTCGATTATCTGCATATTGCTTCTGACGGTTCTGAGCTATTCGGACTCTTTCCTTGATAATGTCGATTACTCGACAAGTCTCTTCAACAAACTCTGGTCCAACAATACTCTGTTCTCCAACTTCATTCCAAAACAAAGGAGTTCGACATTTCCTACCATACAGTGCTTCATAGGGTAACATCTATATAGTCGCTTGATAGCTGTTGTTATAAGCAAACTCAATCAATGGTAATTTTTCTTCCCATGATCCTTTAAAATCAATGACACAAGCTTGAAACATGTCTTCAAAAATTTGAATAGTATGCTCCGATTGTCCGTCTGTCTGAGGATGGAATGCAGTACTAAACTTCAATGTTGTACCCATAGCCTTCTGTAATCCTTCCCAAAACTTTGAGGTAAAGCTTGGGTCTCTGTCGGACACAATACTTTCAGGTACACCATGTAATTGGACAATATTATCTACATATAGCTTAGCTAACCTCTCTAGGGTATACTAAGGTCGTATAGCTATGAAATGAGTTGTCTTGGTCAAAAGATCCACAATCACCCAGACCGCGTTAACTACTCGGGGAGTCAATGGTAACCCGGTGACGAAGTCCATAGTGATGCACTCCCATTTCCATGCTGGTTCTGGCAGTGGCTGCAACAATCCTGCAGGTCTTTGTCTTTTAGCCTTTACCTACTGATAATTCAAGCATTGAGACATAAATTTAGCTACATCCGCTTTCATTCCTCTCCATCAATATAGTTTCTTCAGATCATGATACATCTTTGTACTTCCAGGATATACCGAATAAGCGGTGGTGTGAGCTTCCTTCATTAATCTGTGTCTAACATCCAAGTTTTCATTTTCAGGAACACATACCCTTCCTTTGTATCTTAGTACCTTTTCAACGTCCAAGGTGAACTCAGGAGTAGTCCTACCTTTTTCGAGGTCTTCTTGCACCGTTCTCAGATAAGGGTCTGATTTAATAGCTGCTTTCACTTTGTCTAATAGATCAAGTATAAGCTTCAATGTAGCAAATATTTTATAAAATAGATGAATAAACCCTTGGTCAGTTGATTCATCTGGAATATCAATCACAAATTACTCTTTACCATAATTAAATACTCTCCCTGTGACACACGTCACAGCATTTGCACTAACTTTTTCTTGGGATTCTATCATTGCTTTCCTGCTTAGTGCGTCAGCAACTACATTAGCTTTTCCTGAATGATACTGGATATCACAATCATAATCCTTCAATAATTTCAGCCATCTTCTTTGTCTCATGTTCAACTCCTTCTAATTAAAAAGATGAGTGAGACTCATATGATCTTATTAAATCTGAAATTTCTCTCCATACAAATAATGTCTCCATATCTTAACAACATGTACTACTGCTGCTAATTCCAAGTCATGAGTGGGATAGTTCTTCTCATGTGTCTTCAGTTGTCTTAAGGAATGCACAATTACTTGTTCTCCTTGCATAAGCACACACCCTAAACCTTACCCAGACGCATCAGTGTACAAGGTAAATGGCTGTCCTGGGATCGTAATAGTCAAGATGGGAGCTGATATCAATCTAGCCTTCAATGTTTGGAAACACTCATCACATTTATCGGTCCAAATAAACTTTTCTCTTTACTTTGTCAGACTGGTGAGAGGTTCAAAAGTTCTAGAGTAATCTTCCACCAATCATCGATAATAACCAGCTAAACCTAAGAAACTCCTGATTTCTGTAACATTCTTAGGTGCTTCCCATTTCACAATGGCTTCAATCTCACTAGGATCCACTTTAATTCCTTCAACAGATACAACATGGCCTAAGAATGCGACTTCATTCAGCCAGAATTCACACTTTGTAAATGGTGCGTAGAGCTTCTCTTTTCTTAGTCGCTGCAAAGCGGCTCTTAGATTTGTGATATGAGTTTCTTTGTCCTTGGATTAGACTAGTATGTCGTCAATAAATACAATGACTGACATATCCAACATATCATGGAATACTTGATTCATGAGTTCCATAAAAATTACGGATGCATTAGTCAATCCAAAAGACATAACTAAAAATTCATAATGTTCATATCTGGTTCTGAATGCTGTCTTTGGAATATCACCTTCATTAATCTTCAACTGATGGTATCTTGACCGAAGATCAATTTTGGAGAACACTTTGGCACCTTGCAACTAATCAAACAAGTCATCGATCCGAGGCAACGGGTACCAATTCTTGATTGTAAGCTTATTCAATTCTCGATAATCTATACACAGTCGAACGCTACCATCCTTCTTTTTCACGAACAATACTGGTGCTCCCCATAGTGATATACTGGGTCTGATATAACCCTTGTCCAGTAATTCATATAATTATACCTTCAGTTCCTTCAGTTCAGTAGGAGCCATTCGATAAGGTGCTTTCAATACTGGTGCGGCTCTGGGCATAAGATCTATAACGAACTCGGTCGCTCGGTCGGGTGGTAGTCCTATTAGTTCCTCAGGAAATATATCCAGAAATTCCCTCACAACTTCAATATCTTCCATTCATGGTACTTCTTTGATAAGGTTGACCACGGATACTAGATACCCAATTCCTCCTTTCTCGAAGCATTTTCTAGCCTTCAATACAGAGAGAATGAGTTTTCGTTTACGAAAAAGTTTGGTTCTCGTAAAACTAAACTATGCTCCTTCCTTGTCTTTAAATGTCAGTTTCTTTTCCACACATAATAGGTTTGCAGAGTGCCGAGCTTACCAATCCATTCCCAAGATAATATCAAAATCTGCCATCTCGAGTTGAATTAAGATTGCATCCAAAATCTTCTCGCTGATAAGAACTAGACATGGTCCATAACCTTTGTTTAGTTTCACTTCTAATCCCATATGTGATCGTACAAGAAGTTTGTAGTCTAAAGGTCTGAGGGGTAGATTTAACTTCTTTCCAAATGACACGGATATAAAAGAATGAGTAGCTCCAGAGTCAAAGAGTACTCTGGCGGGTAAGCCATTAATAGGTACGATATCTGTGATTTGATTTAACTTAGTCTACATGCTTTCACAAGGTAGTACAAAATGAATAGTTCAAGTCATACCTGTGACCACATCAGGCGATGCGGCAGCATCCTTAGATGTAACTACATAAACCTTTCATTGTTGTAGCTGCTTCCTTGGCTTAGAACACTCTCTTGAATATTGCCCTACTTGATCACAATTGAAGCATTTGACTCCAACATTACTTTGCTTCTGCTGAGGTTGGGCTGTCGGAGTAGTCTTGGCTGCAGCATTGAAGCCTTGTGAACGGAAGGGTTTAAATGTCTTTAAGTTCCCTCCGTTGTATGAGTTTCCATTGGGCCTCTTTATATCTCTGTTCTGAGCAAAATAACTTTCCCTCTGGCTCGATTCCAGTACTCGAGCAATCTGTACAGCTTCATTATAAATCTTCTTTTCCAGTCCCAATACATGCTCACGGATGCTTCCCCTAAGTCCCATGACGAACCTTCGGGTTTTGGTATTTTCCTCCTGCATGCTAGAGGGAGCAAAGAAAAACAGTTCTTCATAACGTTGTTGATATGCGTCTACAGTCATCTGTCCCTGATACGGACTCAGAAACTCCTTTTTCATTTGTTCTCTGAAATTCCTAGGAAAATACTTCTCAAAGAAAGCTTCTTTAGAGATAGCCCAGGTGAGTTGGGTGTGCTTTGTCAACAGATAACTCCGAATAGATTTCCACCAATGGTGTGTATCACCTTTCTGCATAAAAGTGGCACATAATACCTTCTCTTCTTCATTTATAGTCATCATCATAAATTTTCTTTCCATCTCATCGATTCCAGTGAGCTAGCCATAATGGATCTGATGGCTTACCTATAAATTTCTTCGGCTTCAACTTTAGGAAACGCTCGATCAGTCTAGAGTGATCTAGCTGATACTGTGCATATGCTCCATACATAGGCGATTGGTACTAATAATTTCCTTGGTTATACCCACCTTGCTGTGCTTCAGGGTTTGGCACTTGGCCTTGTACTGCTGGTGGTTGCAGTGCTTGGGGTATAGTGTTGCTACCACCAGGTGCAGTACTAGCTTATCCTGCAGGTAAAGGTGTTGTGTTTGCAGCTGAGAAAGCAATTCCCATAGCAACTTGCATGTTGGCTTGCATTTACTATATATGCTGCATTTGTTGTGTCAAATTCATCACCGCAGTAGCCAAATCTATAGGTGGTGTAGGTAAGTTGGTTGGGTTGGCTTGGGTGTGCACATTCTGAGGTGCAGCATTTTGAGCTCCAATATTTCCTTCATGTCCTTATTGACCCTCATTGTCATTAGTCTCCATAGGTGATGGAGGTGGGTTTGCATTCTGTCTCCTTCTACTTACTCTACGTCCAGCCATTTAAACTCTTGGTTGAAAGGTACTCGGAAAAGCTATACATGTGAGACAAGATATGGTGGTAGTATTGGGTTAGTCTCACAATGGAAGGCGAGAGAAAAAAACAAAATCAATAGGCAAAAGTTCAAACAGAATAAAAAAGCAGACAACAGTCAGTCATACGGTCGATGGCCTACGGTTTCATGTTGTGCGATCATAGGTGCGACCTTCAAAATCTTGAACACTTACCAAGACCCTATGGTCGATCATACGGTCGATCATACGGTCGATGGTTTTGGTCGAATTGTGCGACCGTATGATTCAAGATCAGGTTTTTAAACCTGATTTTTGAAATTTTTCCCTCTCATTCTTCTTCTTCCTCCTACGGTCTCTACTCAACTCACCACCAGTGAGTTGCTATAGTGTCAACCATACGAACTTGGTGATTTTTCCATCGATCAGCAACCGTCACTCCATTCCTTGAGGTATGTTCTCTACTTTTCTCCATTTTTAAGCTTCCATACCTACGATTGTTGCTATTTGTAGGGTTTTATTCTAATTAATATTTTTCTAATCGTAAAAATTTAATTTTTATTGGGGGATTTTGCTATTGGCCACCCAATGGATTAAAACCTCAAGAAAATTTGAGTTTCATCGATTAGTTTGGTAGAAACTTGAAAATTCCCATTTTTGACCTAAATTTTGGGATTTTTCCCAATTTTCAATGTTTCTTCAAATTCGACCTACCTAGTTTAAATTTTCGATTGTATGAGCCTTGCAGGATGGTTTGGGACCTATGTAAGTCCTCCTGCCCAAATGTTTGGATGAAAAGTGAGGCTTTTTCCATTTTATGTCGTTATGCTGTCAAATTTTCAAATTTATCTAACTTGTTTTCTTATTTTCTTCTCTTGCAGTTATCATGGTTCACACTAAGGATCCTCGAGTTCATGACCCACGACGCTTCAGGTCCATTGAAGCAGAGGTGTGATATCCTTGGTTTGATCGGAAGAAAGTGGAAGGGGGTCGATGTGTGAACTTAGCCCATTTAGCCTTGTTTGATGTAGAAAGGGTGTTTGGTGATATGGGCTAGCTTCTAGTGATCTTGTACGAGGCTTGCACTCGCCCGAACTTGGTCAAGCAGTTCTACTGTCACCTATAGGTAGAGGGTGACTTAGAAGATGTTGACAGAGGTAGAGAGCTTCGGATCACCAGCTGGGTGAAAGGGGTTCAGATCTCTTTCAACTGTCAGGAGTTGGCTGATCTCCTAGGCATTTTCAACGAGAGTCAGTTGGTTTACTGTGCACCCAAGGAGCCACAGTTTCTGTCTATCCAGGTGCGTGCAAAAATAGATAATCAGATTCTTTGGGATGATCGCTGGGAGATGAAAGCAGTCAACCTACGTCTAGAGCCACGGGTCTACTGCAAGATTATCCAGCATAATCTTATTCCCCAGGGCGGACACTACGAGATGGTCTCATAGCTAACTCAGTACCTGCTATACTGTATCTGTACTAGGCAGCCTATCTACCTCCCATATATTATTCTTCGGACTATACACAAAGCTACATTACCTGACTCGAGAGGTAACTTGCCTTATGGGCGACTGATCTCCACCCTACTCGCTAGTCTACAGGTGGACCTAGTGGATGAGAGGATCCTTGAGGACACCTTCTTAGCAGACCTTGATTAGGAGGCCTTCAGCAGGATGGGCATGAGAGAGATATAGGTTAGTAATGATGAGAGGAATGCTATAAGATGTCCTCTCACTCGAGTAACGGCAGCAAATGTAGAGGCGGCAGTAGCAGCAGCAGCAGAGGTAGCAGCAGAGGCACACGAGGGTGATGATAAGGAGGATGATGATCGGCTGCACATGGATGTGGATGCCATCCTTCCTCCATCACCACAATATTCTACTGGAACTGGTCCTTCTTGGGTTTCTCATTCAGCTAGCCCTTCACGCCCACCACCAGATGACACGATGGGGCTGTTATGTGAGATTCGGGAGGCTCAGCGCATGACTGATTGGAGAGTAGGAGAGCTTCTAGATGCCCAGCGCTCTACAGACCAGCGAGTAGCGGATCTGACAGCTAGTCTCTGAGCGACTCAGACTCAGGTGGCCTGGCTCACGAGAGTATATGGTGAGGACTACAATAGAGATCGTGAGGCACCTCCTCCTCCACCACCTCCAACTCTATGATATCATTTATTTCTTTTTCCCTTTTATACTACAGAGTAACTGTCTAGATTGTGGATTGTACTCTGATTTGGATGTACATTTATCTTATTCCCATTTGGATATATATATATATATATATATATATATATAATTGATTTCCCCTTTACATATATGCATTATTTTTTTCTTAGTTTATGTCTCATACAATACAGGTGCTTATGGTGTGTTCTTATTATAGCTTTTAATTTTATCCTAACTCAGTTCATGACACATGTGGAAGTAGTTAGGCCAATAGGTAGAACCTGAAATGCTCTGATACTAAGTTGTCACACCCCAATTATGGTATAATCAGAATGGTGTGACGAATCGCCAATAAACCAACAGTTCACCCAGGATCTCGTATAGGTCGTACCCACCATATCAAACCACACACACATTCCACATTAATAATCAGAGATAATAAACAAATAAGTGAAAGTCTTACAGATAATGAACTGAGAATTTAATAGTGATAAATAAGTATTTAATCCAATTATCTCTAAACCACAAGACATAAAAATAAATAATCAATTACATATCTGATGTTTAGATTATAACTAAACTTAAGAAAAAACACATTGGTTGCACTCGCATGATAAATCATGTGCATCTTCTTTAGCTTCTACGTCCATTACAGCAATTGTTCCATACGTAAGCGCATTCATATATTCTTCAACAGTAGGACCTGCATCATCAACTAAAAATATTCGACGTCGAAAGGGTGACCACACATCATGGCTCAGTGAGCAAACAAAACAATGCAACAAACATATGCATTCATTCAATTCATATCTTTGGTCCGGTTTATAAGTTTACAATATGCTATAGAAATGTTTGGTGACCGCCGCACCTCTATACACGAGTGTGTAAATCCATCCAATGGATCAAACACCATTGTCGTCCCACATACATCCACCATGGAATAGAGATAGAGCTAAAGTGTCTGGATCAAACACACCCAACACTTCCCCTGATGCCCTACCCATACCAATACGTAAGCCCTTATTGGTGAGGGCTCACAAACTGGGCTCGCAACTAACCAATCCTAACGCCAAATAGTGTATCCAAGGCCTCACCTCAGCATCCCTCAATACGTCCATAGAGATAGAGCTAAGGCCCCCCGACAGAGTCAAAGACTACATGGTCCGAGACCACCATCCCTGATGCCCTACGACGTAATAGTTCTGCTAAGGTAATGGCGATACGACGATGTTAGTGGGCAAGACTTGAGTAAAATAGAGCTAGAGTCTGGTGATGAGGTTGAAGACCACCATGCCACGTCCATCCCCTAATGCTCCACTCGCATCCAACACATCAATCACACACATACATTTACATGTCTATTTCTAGCATTATCATCATTGTCATGTTATAAATAAACAGAATTAAATATGCATGAACAGTAATAGCATGGATATTGGATGACATGTGAGATGCACATTACAAGCATACAAGCATAGAATCAATCATGACATTGGACTCAATAAAAATAAATAGTTTGTTATTAACCAATTAGTTTAGGTCTTGTTCCCTCATCTGTTAGCAATACTCGATCCCCTTTAAAGCCTTGAAATTCTCTTTGAATTGATTTGACAACCTAAAAATTATATGAATTTATGTTAAGGTTCATATGTGACATGTTACAGTAGTCGAAAATCAAAACAGAGCACTGATAGGTGTCTGATTGGTCCTATGGTCTCATACTGTATCGACCTTATTGTCTACGGTCGATACCCTATGGTCGCATATGGTGCGATCGTAGCTACGACCATATGATTTCTGAAATCTTCCCGAATGCCTATGGTCGATCCTTTGGTCATGCTGGTCATCCTATGGTCGACCGTAGCTGCGGCCTTGAGATTTTTTATCACAGACTACTTGCAATTCGAGTTCTTCCTGGGTCAATTCTTCTGATCTTCAATGGGATTTATTCTAAAGTTATCCTATGGCCATCATTAGTAGTTTCTTATCAACCCTAATCATCAAATTCACTCCTCATGGTTCTCCTTGGGAAGGAAATCACATAGATCATAATAGGTTGATATTGCCTATCTCCCATAGGAGTCTTATTCCTTAGAGTTTACATCTCTAGAGATTCGTTTCATACATTTGCCTATGATAAAGAGCCAATCTCTTCTCAGCAAATTCCTCTCCTTAGCTTTTTCTTCTTCTCCTTCTCTTCTTTCTCTTTCTCTAGGGTTTACTAATGTTCTAAAAGAGTGAAAAAAAGGGTTGAGGGACGTCCTTTATACAGAGGAAAACACTCCATATAGAGTCCTCTTTCAATTAGGAAAGCAATCCCTTAGTTTAGGAAAGTTTTCAAAACTCAGAGTCTGATCTAGGGTCTCACGGTCAATCATACGGTCACATAAACCGTCAACCTTAGGGTCGAAATCAACGACCATGGGGTTCTTGATTTGAAATTTTTGTTCCCTTCCTTATGGTCGACCATACCTACCTAAGTATGCGACCTTAGGTATTTTTTCAGTGTTTTTAACTCGATTCTCATACCTGGTTTGTGATCTATCTTCACACGCTCGGTCCACTTGGTCTAGGAATGATGGGAAGACCTGGCACGACACATTTAGACCAAGTTAGTGGAGTGCCGGTCTTACATGTATGCTCAGCTTTGTACTCAACCTGACATCTCATTTGCTATCAGTGTGCTTGGACAATTCCAGGTAATCCAAGTTAAACTTATTGGGTGGCAGCGAAAAAGGTCATGAGGTATCTTAAGGGCACTAGAGACCTCATGCTTACCTTCACACGGACTGATACTCTTGAAGTGATTGGATATTCAGATTCTGATTTTGCTGGATGTCCAGATAATCTAAAGTCGACGTCAGGTTATGTTTCCATGATGGCTGATGGCGTAGTATCATGGAAGAGTGTGAAGCAAACCATTACTGCTTCTTCTACTGGGCACGCAGAGTATGTGGCATGTTATGAAGCTACAATTCAGGCTCTATGGTTGAGGAACTTCATTTCAGGTCTTCAGGTGGTGGATTCCATACCTAGACCGCTAAAGTTATATTGTGATAACTCTACTATAGTGCAGTTTTCTCGGAATAGCAAGAGTACTTCTGGTTTAAAGCATATTGACATAAAGTATCTCTTTGTTGGGGAGAAGTTCTAAGAGTCTGTGATTTCTGTTGAACAAATCTCTATGAATGTCATGATTGCTGATCCACTAACAAAAGTTTTGGCTATAAATGTTTTTCAAAAGCATGTTGCTGGTATGGGATTAGTTGAATCCCTATATGTATTTTGTTAGTGGGAGTATATTTTATAGACATAGGCAATATTTATTACTTTTGAATAAATGGTATTGTGCTATTTTTGTTCCTCATTATTTGTACATATTTTGCCTTGAATGATAGTAAAGACAAGCCTTGAATGAGAGTAAAGGCAGACCTCGAATGATAGTAGAGGTAGTTTCATGTGTTACCTTCCTCATTTTTCAAAGGTTGTATTTATAGGTACACAGAGCTAGTAGAGTTACTCAGTTTGAGAACTTGGGCTAGTGTAATGGGATTTATGGATCCAATCCCATGATACTTCAGTATGAGTTATCTATAGTGTGCTTCTATATGAAGTAGCTATTTAAGTAGTTCTAGTGGCAGTTTGCCATATCAAGAATGATTCCAGTGAGCTCCAAATGATGGAGTAGCTAATGACTTCAGTTGGAAGTTTGGAATAATTAGGATTTGACATGTTCGATGATCAAGGCATGCAACTTCCATACTCCAACTTTTACACTATTTGTAGCCCAAAAGCCGGAAAGGGTGCAAGCACTTTGACGTGTAGTGTTCCATGTTAACTTAAGACGTGATGACACTTACGATTGGATGTTTATGTTCTTACTTGGTCCAAAGGTGTATTGTTAAGGTGAGCTACTTTCAACACTTCCTATATGTGATCATAATTTTTTCTAATCCACGGTTAAAGCAATGTTCTGATGCAGCGCAAGTGGGAGAATGTAATATTTTGATCATGTATGGGCTTGCACTAGGCATTGTGTGGGTAGGATTAGTGGATGGATGTTGAATGGACGGTTGTGATTGGATGATACCCTTTATTGGAGGGATCCAATTAATCCACCTTAACGTGTAATTGCTTAGGGACCTTTTGATAATTTATCCCGACTATAGGAATGATCAAATTACCCTTCTTAACAGGGTTGGTCCATGCTCCCTGTCTTTATAACGATAGCCAATTCTCATTATTGGCTATCATTCAACATATACTAAAAAAGGAGCATACAAGACTGACAAAGAGGTTCGCTTACTAACTTGAAGCTTAAAGCTTGTGGTGGAAGTTCTCTCTTACAAACGCTAATGGATCCTGGTATGTTTGTTTAATTGATTCAAAGTTAATATATTTCTTACATTCTTTGCATATCAGAGCAATCCCAAGCCTGAAACAACCAATTTATGGGGAGAAGCAGTAGAAAGCTGGTTTTGATTCTAGGGGCGTCAGTATCATGTTTTCCTAAACAAGCACGCTCTGTTCTAGTATCAAGAACTTAACTTCGGATTGAAAATGTGTTTTCATCAACCATGTAAACTATGTTCTCTGACTTCTATCTCTGAAGTTTTGCCATGCGACACTTCGCATTTGCCTTTAGGTTTTGGGGGGGAGGGGATTTGAGGATTTGAGCACACTGATTCTCAATTCTCAAGGCTGAAACCTTCTGCTCTAAAAAGGGAGAAGTGAGGAGTGAGAAATGAGAACTGTAATTACTAACTATAAATAAGAAGATTTAACACTACAATAGTTACAACATCTGAACATGAGGGTATGACAATTATTTTTCTAATGGTATGGATCATCATTACAAGAAGAAATTGCTTAGAAGTCGGCAGCATGGTTGTAAGACCCGTACCTTACTAATCGGTCTTACTACCATGTATTAGGTCTTCCTATCATGGTCGGACCAAGCGGACCAAGTGCGTGAAGAAACCATAAGGCTAGGTATGTAATTCGAACCAAAAATCATCTAATTGAAGCGTGTGGTCGCATACCTAAACAGGTATGGTCGACCACACCTCAGAATATTGAGACCACTTGAGTCTGGGACGTGTGGTTGCAGTTTTGAGACGTGTGGTCGACTGATTCTGTGACCCCACATGCGACCACACGATGGTATAATTGACTCCGCAATTAGAAAACCTTCCTAATCTGAGGGGGGTTCTTTCCTAATTAAAGTGGGACTTTATATGGATGCTTTCCTCTATATATAGGACGTCCCTTAGTCTCTTTCACTCTTTTAGAACCCAAACTAAAAGAGAGAAGAGAGGAGTAGGAAGAGAAAGAAAATTGAAGAGGGAGACTAGGAGAAAGAATTGTAGAGAAAGCTTTGATTCTACAGCAAGTTTAAGGTATGGAATCATTCCCTACATTAATTAAATGCCTGGAATAGATTATGGACGAGATATTGAGTCAAAGTAAGATCTCAATCCTAAGACCATGAACAAAACTCTAAAGAGATTCATGAAGAATGGATTAAAGTAAATGACTATGTAAAAGTGTGAATTTTAGGCCATAGAACAATCATAGGAAGGATCATAATGTTAGCCATGGAATCAAGTTATGAAAGGATGTGGCTGAAAGTAAAAGTCGATCAAAAACTCGTGTGGTCATAGTTTGATCGACCACACAAGAAACATATGTCTGACCACACGCCCTTGGGAAGTTTCCAGTGAGGATGTGGTCGCATGTGTGTGGTCGCATGATATGCGACCACACGTATTGAGCCCACACCCTGTGGTCACAGAAACTGAGACCACAGGTGCAGTCACACCTGTGACCACTCAGCTTCTGGAGGTCTGTTTGACGCTAGTATGGACCATTGACTACTGTAAATTGATGAGCTTGAACCCTAACTTAGAACTTACAAATTTCTTAGGTTTTCGAGAGGTTCAAGAGTGAGTTAAGAAGCTTGGAGAAGATTGAACATTTCTAGCAGGTATGGGAATAGAACCTAAACTAACTGGCTAATAATAAACTGTTTACTTTTATTGAGTCCAATGCCATGATTGATTCTATGCTTGTACGCTTGTAATGTGCATCTCACATGTCATCCAATATTCCTGCTATTACTGCTCATGCATATTTAATTGTGTCTATTTATACTATGATGATGATGATGATGATGCTAGGAATAGTCATGTGATTATGTGTGTGTGGTTAGTGTGCTTGATGCAAGTGGAGTATAAGGGGGAGGACGTGACATTGTGGTTCATCCTGGTCACCAGACTCTAGCTCTATCTCTACTCAAGTCTTGTTCACTGACATCGTCGTATCGCCATTACCTTAACAGAACTATTACATCATAGGGAAACAAGGGAGGTGGTCTCGGACCATGTAGTCTTCGACTCTGCCGGGGGGCCATAGCTCTATCTCTATGGACGTATTAATGGATGCTGGGGTGAGGCCTTGGATACACTGGATGACATTTAGGATTGGTTAGTTGTGAGTCCAGTTTACAAGCCCTCACCAATAGAGGCTTACGTGTTGGTATGGGTAGGGCATCAGGAGAAGTGTTTGCAGTGTTTGATCCGGACACTTTAGTTTTATCTCTATTTCATAGTGGGTGCATGTGGGATGACAATGGTGTTTGATCCATTGGACGGATTCACACACTCGTGTATAGAGGTGCAATGGCCGCCAATCCTTTCTATAGCATATTATAAACTTAAAAATCAGACCAAAGATATGAATTGAATGCATGCATATGTTGTTGCATTGTTTTGTTTGCTCACTGAGCCGTGATGTGTGCTCACCCTTTTGACGTCGAATATTTTTAGTTATTGATGCAGGTCCTATCATTGAAGATTACATGAACACGTCGACGTATGGACACGTAGCGGCGATAGACGTGGAAGCTATGGAAAAGGCGCATGATCCATCGTGCGAGTGCAATTCATGTATTTTCGATTAGTTTAGTTGTTTGGTTATCGGAACATGTAATTGATTACTTTATTTTATTTTATATTTTGAGTTACTTTGGAGATAATTAGATAATTAATTATGCTATTACTGTTAGATACTCAGTTCATTAGTATTAAAGACTTTCGCTATTGTTTATTTACTCTGATTATGCTTATGGATTGTATCTGGTTTAATCAGATGGGCACGGCCTATATGAGATCCTGGTTGAACCGTTGATTTTCTTGATAGTTCATCACACCACTAGTTAGACCAGATTTGGGATGTGACAGCTTGGTATCAGAGCTCTCAGGTTTTGCTCCATTAAACCAAATTATTTCCACAAGAAACGTGGACTGAGTTAGGATAAACTAAAAAGCGTAATACGAACACACCACAAGCATCTGTGTTGTTTGAGACATAAATTAAGAAAGAAAATGCATGTATGTAAATGGGAAACAAATAGATATAGCTATATAAAGACTTGAATATGAAATAACAAATGTACATCATGGGCCAGAGTACAGTCCACAACCCGGATAGTTACTCTGTAATACAACTAGAAAGAAAATGTACATGTCATGGCGAGGGAGAAGGAGATGCCTCTCAATCTCACCCATGGTCCTCGGCATACACCCTCGTGAGAGGCTACCTGTGCCTGGGTCGCTTGAAGACTCTCGGTGAGACTCACCACCAGTCCATCAGTCGCACGCTGAGCATCTATGATCTCACCTACCCGACTATCTGTAGCATGCTGAGCATCGTGAATCTCACACAATAAATCCATCATGACATCTGATGATGGGGGCGAAGGACCAGCTGAATGAGAAGCTTTAGAAGGTCCGGCTCATGTGGAATTATGTGGTGACGGAGGAGGTATGGCATCCACATCTATGTACATCCGATCATCATCCTCCTCATCATCACTCTCCGATGCCTCTGCTGCCGCCTCTGCATTTGCTACCGCTACTCGAGTAAAGGGACGCACCATAGCGTTTCTCTCCTCATCACTGACCTACGCATCTCGCATCCCATCTTGCAAATGGCCTCCCAGTCTAGGTCAACTAAAAAGGTGCCTTCATGAATCCTCTCATGCACCAGGTTCACTTGTAGAAGAGTGAGCAGAGTGGTGATCAAGCGCCCATAGGGTAGGTTACCCACCAGACCAGGCGTCATGGCACGATGCCATGGTCTTGATGATGATATAAGGAAGGTAGATAGGCTGCCTAGTGCAAATGCAGTACAGAAGGTACTGAGTCAACTGTGAAACTTTCTCATAGTGTCCACCTTGGGGAATCAGGTTGTGCTGAATGTTCTTGCAATACACCCAAGACTCTAGACGTAGGTAATTGCCTTCATCTGCCAGTGGTCGTCCCAAAGAATCTGATTGTCAATTTCTGTGCGTATTCTCACTAAAATGAACTGGGGTTCCTTGGGTGCAGTAGACCAAGGGACAGTCATTTGTGATGCCCAGGATATCAGCCAACTCTTGGCAGTTAAATGAGATCTCTACCCCTTTGACTAAATTGGTGATCCTGAGCTCCCTCCCCCTATCTATATCCTTTGGGTCACCCTTAAGGGTGTCAACGGGCCGGTCCGGGCCGGTTTCGGTCCGGGCTGAATCGGTGTCGGGTTTTATAAGCCCAACCCAAAACATGTCCATTAAGAGTTCGGGCTTGGTTGGGCTGCGCTGGACACAATAACTATCGGGCTGGTCCGGTGTCGGTTTGTTATCGGGTTGGGCTTATTGAGGTGATTTTGGGCTGGTTCGGTTCGGACCGGCTTATCAAGCTTATCGGGCCT
>JAMYWD010000129.1:0-20000 GCA_028583415.1 Protea cynaroides
AAGCTCAATGGCTCAAATAACAGCAGAAACAGGAAAAAAAAATAAAAAAATCCAGCCCTATTCGTGGGCTGTTCTTAGCCTGGCCGTGAATTGCATCACTTCTTGAGGCATTACCTGTTGTACTTGTACCCAAAACAATCAAATGTAGTAAAATGAATTACAGCGAGTCGCTGTAAAATGGGTGAAGAAAATGATAAGTGTTTAGAGATGGTGAATATGGTCCTCTTATCATGAATTAATTTTTTATTAGCTACAAATTGTGATAATTAAGTTTTATGAAATAGCCTTCAAATTTAGAAGTTGTTGCTTCTTTCTCAAGCTGAAAACGCCTTTTGTTGGGATTATAATTGATTATTTCTTCAACATCTTGTATCAATAAAACATTACTAAATTGCCATCTACATGTACAACAGCAGAAGCCCACTTTAACTGCTAATAGTTGCCATGTGATCTCTTTATAAGTGCTTAAATTTGGTTAACATGTTTTCCACAACATTGCCTTTTCATGTCCTAAATTTCAAACCAATCTGATTTCTCCACATACTGTTTTAGTGTTTTTAATTTGTTTGGAAAAATGAATTCCTGGTGGAGCTATTTTAACAGTTGGGACTGGTAAAAAAACCCCCTATACATGGGTGTGTAATTTGGTTAAGATAGGCCACTATATTTAACATGTGACCTGTCCAAAGAGTTCCCATCTATCAAATGGTTGGAATGCCAAATCATCTTGTTCATGTGGCAAAAAGTAGTGGGTAGGTGGGAATGGGCTCCAACCATATGAACATGTAGGAGCTTTTATTTTTATTTATATCTATTTTATGTTGTTGTTTGCAGTTACCGTTTAATATTTGCTTGTTTGCTCCCTTCTTAATACCATATCATTAAAGGGAACTGATTTGTTACTTAATGCCTTTATTTGTGAATATTTTTAACTATGATCAATATGAAGTATTCATTGAATTTGTCACCTTTGTGGTTCTTGTAGGTCCTGGAGCTGGTTCTCTCATATCCTTTGTCTCATCTAATAGCCAACACTTGTTGTCTAGTTAACCAAGAGATTGGGGTCAAAACAGTTGAACGAAAATCTTTATTGTTATTGCTGGAAGCATGTCAGAACTTATCCGAACAAGTCTTTATAGTGCTTATCAAGTAAATATCTACTCTATTGTTGATGTGATTTTGTAGTTGCCGCTTTATCCGATTCTATTTACTAAGACAATATATAATTGCCTTCTCTGGGATGTTCTCTCTCTTTATTACCATATCCAACTATAAGCAATTAGACACTTCAACTGAGTTTCGCTGTTATAATACATTGGTTTAGTATGTTAAATCAGTGTATGGCATCCGGTGGCTTGTAGGTTACCGAGTTGCAGTGTGATTTTTCAAAACCAGTATTTACTGTCATGTACATATCAATACAGCAATGGCAACAAATTGGTTGGGTCTTATAGCCAATTTGGAAGTAATATTCAATACCTTTCCCTCCTAAATTCCTGATTGTAATGGGGTTTCTAGGGGCCTGACGGACTTAGGGTTAGGAAACCTCAATGAAATCCAGATTCGCAGGCAATTGGGAACCAAACTAGCAAACAGAGAAATTCAAGTGAACCATACAAATCGATTCTGATGGAACAGAAAACTCTGATTGACGGGTCTACTCAGCAAAGAGAATATCTCAGTAAAATATGAAAGCAATCCATAGGCTAGATTTAGATATATGAAAGTTTCCTACTATGATTATGAAATTAAAATCTCCGGATAACCAGTAAACCAGTAGCAGGAAAGTTTATGATTTCAACAGAATCTATGATAACAAAGGTTAATTGATTAATATTAATGTAAACTCATAAAATGTAATCTGAAATTTTAAGTCGGAAAATAATAAATTCTGATGGAACATAAAACTCTGATTGAAGGGTCTACCCAGCAAAGGGAATATCTCAGTAAAATTTGAAATCAATCCATTGGCTGGATTTAGATATATGAAAGTTTCCTACTGTGATTATGAAATTAAAATCTCAGTATAACCAGTAAACCGGTAGCAGGAAAGTTTATGATTTCAAACAGAATCTATGATAACAAAGGTTAATTGATTAATAGTAATGTAAACTCATAAAATGTAATCTGAAATTTTAAGTCGGAAAACTAATCAATTCTGATGGAACATAAAACTCTGATTGAAGGGTCTACCCAGCAAAGAGAATATCTCAGTAAAATATGAAAGCAATCCATTGGCTGGATTTAGATATATGAAAGTTTCCTACTATGATTATGAAATTAAACTGGTAGCAGGAAAGTTTATGATTTCAAACAGAATCTATGATAACAAAGGTTAATGGATTGATAGTATTGTAAACTCATAAAATGTAATCTGAAATTTTAAGTCGGAAAACTAAAATTTGAAGAGTTTGAATACAGGTAGGATACTGAAAATTGATGGGAAAGATTGAATGAAACAGAATATAATCAATTGAGAAAATCAATAGCAAGTTACAGATTAATTTCAAGTGAAGAACAACTCAGGATATAAACCATAATTAGTAAGAAATTGAAAAGCAGAAAATTACTATTAGAAATAGGAATCACAACTTGAAGATATAAGTTAGATCTGACCTGTTCGATTGTAGGAGAGAGAATAGAGTAAGGATAGATAAGTTGATCAGGAATCAACCTGATCCAGGCTGGGAATCCACCAGAGCCCCACCACTGACTCCGCAGAAGTACAGCCTTGAATCTCACAAGGGTAGTCTGAAATCCGCAGAGCCAAAACCGAGCCAAAGCATCTTCTTTAATCCATCAAATTGTGGGTTAGTTTGTTAGCCTTTACATATTTAAGTAGGCTTTCTGAAAGTGACTTGTTCTCCAACAATGAAAGGCTGGAGCCAATATGTGCGTTGAAGGAAAAGAAAGAAACAGGCTGGACTTGGAAGAACTCCCAACCGTAGCCTGTGAAGGAGTTTCCTAAACTTAACTGAATTTACTTGATCCCTATTCCAGTCCAACTATAACAATGAACAAATATTAAACTAAGATGTGAAGAAAAAGCCCATGACTTAGAGAGATAAGAATCCTGATTGAAATTTGAAAGTTGCCAGATTTATAATCTAGACACTGGAGGTGACCCAAAGTGAATCAATTTTGAACCAGAAAAGTAGAAAATTGGTCAGAACTGGACCAGACCAAACCTCAAGCAATTCTGGCATTTTTTTCTTCTCTTCCTACTGTTGGTTTTTTTGAAATTCAGTGTCAGCTTGTAGTTAATTACCATTTCAATGAGCTGAGAGAGTTGGGACCCTTCTGCTCTTTCATTTTATGTTGATCCCTGTTACCATTGCTTGATTTTTCCTGAATAAGTAGACTCTGTTACCTTTTTTTTTTTTAGGGTAGATCACTCTGTTACCTTTACTTCCATGGAGTTCTGTATTCTGCAAAAATTGACTCTGGTAAATCGTGGTTGTCATTATTCATTTATTTTGTATCTGGTATTGATAATTTCCTGAATTGGGCTGCTTTTAGATGGTATTGATTTTAAGTCAACTTGGCCATTTTTATAGCACATAGAGTTTTGGTTTCTCCCCATCCACCTGATGCAGAGGTTTCCACATTTTGATGTGGTGGGCTGTGTCTGAGTCTGCAGATTTCTTGGTAAAGGACAGAGAGCTCCCTACTCCTGCTAAGGTGACACTAAATGATTTTTATTTTTCTCCTATGGTTTGCCGCTCACCAATATCTTATTTTTCAGTGTACTCGTCTGGTAGTTCATGACGCAGGAACATATTGCATGGGCATGGCATCACATACAACCTCAAGATGCGGTCACCTGAGTATTAGGTACTTATTCTTCTCTCTCTCTCTCTCTCTCTCTACATCTAAACCCCGTTTTTATTGCACACCCCCTCCATTTCTTTTTTCTCTCCCTCCCATCCCTACATCTGTTTGCCTTGCTGACTCCTGCCATCTCTCTCCCCTTCTCCTTCTTTAAGTTGGAGAGAATGGATTGAGATCATTTGTTGCTGATTGACTTGAAAATCTTCCTAATCAGTTGACGTGAATGGGGGCAACAGTGGAAAAACAATGCAATTTTACGAAGGTTTTGTTTGGTTGTAAGGGGAATTGAAGGAAGGGAAGTGAATTTTTAACTTTAAATCGAAACTTTTATGTTGTAGAAATTACCTAATTTTTTTTTAATAAATTTACTATGATACTTATAAGATGTAAAATTCATTTTCCTTTTCAAATAGGAGAGATTTAGATGCAAAGTGAAATGTAAGTTAATAACTAAATATGAAATATTTGGAATTAATTACATAACAATGTGATTGCATATGTTGTAATCATTATAAAAGTTAACATTTAAAGTATAAAATTTTCATTTCCTTCCCCTTCAATTCCCCTTGCAACCAAAGAAAGCCAAAGGGATAAAAAAGGATCAGAGACGGCCATTCTAAGACTCATTGTGAAATGACGTGAAAATTTGCAAATCTAAAAATAATTTTTTTTATAGTTCTATCATAACATATTGTATAAAATATCTAGATTTTTTTTTATCATATTTAGTAATGACATTTATTCGTTGTAAAATTTATTTAATTTTTCAAATGCAAAGGATTTAGATGCAAAATAAAATACAAATTAATAACTAAATAAGAAATGATTTGGAAAGATAGCATGTGCTTTAGGTTTTGTTTGGTAGGAAGGGGAATTAAAGGATAAGGAAGTGAAATTTTTTGACTTTAAAAGAAATTTTTTATAATTGTAACATGACATAATTGTTTAAACTACTTAAATTTCTTAATATATTTAGTAATGATAATTTTAAAATGTAAAATTTATTTTTCTTTTCAAATGCAAAGGATTTGGATATAAAGTAAAGTATAAGGTACATAAATTAAATATAGAATCATTTGGAATTAATTACTGATTTCCTTTTCTTTTATTCCCATTGCAATCAGAGCTTAATGGATTCATCTTGGCAGAGGAAAACATGAGTTACAGAAATAGTACACATTTTTTTTTTTTGGGTAAATTGGGCACAAAGATTTCAAAGCACGTTCCCCGTAACCTAAACTTTAATTTCGATACACAATGAGGTAATCTCACTTAATGGTGAGGGGTTGGAAATGGTCATACTACAAAAGAAAACCACGACGTGATAGAATTTCCAGCATCATCCAAGTTGGACCACAAAATCTGAATTACATTACACTACCTGCAAGGTTCAGTGAGGACATTCATCAATGTTGATGGGTTATGCCTGTAGTCTGAAAACCACCATTTCAAGAAAAATCCGATGGTCCATGCCCCATTTTCTCCATTTGAGTGTAGCAGCTCACTATTTTCTGGTCCAATTCATAGTAGTAAACCATATTCTTCAAGGGTTTTAAATCCAGATCAATGAAATTCACCTACAGTTTCAGATCAAATGAGATATCAAAGCAGCCGTAAGGCTAAAGTATTAAAAAGAGTAGCTGTCACTGAATTAAACTTGAATCACCCACATATGTCCCCGAATGAAAAAATGAGAAGCCAAAAACTGATTAGGCCACGCCAAACCTGCTCCATCAGGGGCAGATCAAGCTGGGGCATTCATTTAGCATATGCAATTTGCCATGACCATATCAACCTACTAATAGGCTGGATAACCTTTATGATTAATTCCACAAATGCTGGTTTCTCAAGAAAAGCGGAGAAAAAAAATTCCACAAATGGTTATTTATAAAGAAGAGTTTGGAATGCATTCAAACTAAGTGGAGCCTAGAGAATGCTATAACTGATCAATTATTCTGCAAGCCATGGCAGTTGACGGGATCCTGTCCAAGAAAAGAACATTCATTAAGTCTAGGGAAATTAGCATACCTTGTAGTCAAAGCTTTGGTTTGTCGACTTCAAGAACACACTGTTATGTGCGGACCCTGGATCCCCATCTTCCCTTGGTCTAAAGCTGATCATCAGACTACAATCCTTCGCAGTCGCAGCTATCAAATACTCCCTCACAATCTTCAGGCTTTCCTCCAATGAAATAGAATGCAGAGACAAATACATGCGTGAGAGTTCGCTATCACCCAAATCTCTACATACCTTGCATGGCTGAGAAACAATGTTGTAGTATGCATGAATAGCCCCTTCAATGTCAAGCTGATCAAGCTTCTGTGCTTCGACAAGCCTGTCCAACACACCAGATCTGAAAATTGTCTCTGATAGAAGCTGTTGAAAACTCGCTGTATGCAGGCCATCATCCACTTGAATAAGACCCTCAATTGAGTGTTCAAATGACTCACTATCCATGAAATTAGTATTTTTAGTGCCACCTCCCAAGCCCCCAAAAATCAGAGAACCATTCCGGAATATACGAAAATTGTTCTGTGGTGTGGTAAAGAGAGCCTTGATAGCCTTATGTATTCGTCACTGGACCCCGAGAACAGATCTAGGGGATTGTACTCACTTATCCGTGAAATCTGAGAAGAAAAATATATGCCAACGTTGGTAGAAAATGTGTAACTATTTAAGTTTATAAATACAATGTACTTGCTGATGACTGCAGGGTCACCTTAAATATTAAATTAAAAGGGGCAATAAACCCAGTGCAATCATCTGCATTTGCAGGGTCCCAGAAGAGGTAGACTGGAGTCCGTTCCTTTATTTATTTTTTTGGTGAAGGGAGTCAGTCCTAACCTTCCCCATTTTTAGCCAGAAGAGTCGCCTGACACTTGAATCAGCATCTACATGCTGGCAGCCCAAGCTTTTATCATCACACAAGCGATGGCTCTTAACTGAATCTTAAACTACCAAACCAAATATGGATTGTGCAATTTATTCAAAAAAAATTTCCATACAGGTGTGTAATTGTTGATGACATATATATATCAGATCCATCTTTATAAGTTGGCCAGAGGTACACAGTTACTGCCATTTGCCCTTGTTAGCGTAATATATTGTAACCGAACACTATTTTGACTTTGAGTGCTAGTTCCTAGGACTTGGACTCCTATTTAGACTATTAGTTTACTTTATTATTTCCAGTTTCCTTTTACGATTAGGCTAGTTAGTTTACTTTTAATTAGGACTTTGGCTTGTTGAATCCTAGATCCTAACTAGTAGATCTTTGCTAGTTTCTATAAATATAACAACTACAAGAAAGAGCAAGAACTACTACTACTACCGAATTTGCTCTCTTTTCTTTTTATCTTGATCATCTCCTATGTCTTTATTGGTTTTTAGTTAATTTCTTTTTCTAACATGGTATTAGAGCGTGGTTGATCTAATCAGCTGGTTTGAGAGTCGTTTAAGGTTCTCCGTTAGGTGTGCAGCCACCATTATTGCTGAACTGCTGCGCCATTGATGCCGCAAGCGCTTCTTGGTATCCAGCTAACGTGCTACTGCTTCGAGCACTACCCTACGGCTGCCTCCTACGATTTGGTGCAAACTACTACTATTTAGTTCACAGTGACCTATACTGTGCTACTACCGCCACAACTACTACTACTGCTACTACAGCATATGCTGCTTCCGTTGCCACATGGTTCCAAGCTGAAGCTCTCACATCCCCCATGCTCCAGCTTGGGGAACGGGGTGTTAGCCTAATTTATTGTAACCGAACACTGTTTTAACTAAGTCAAAGCAGTGAGTGCTAGTTTCTAGAACTTGGACTCCTATTTAGACTATTAGTTTACTTTATTATTTTCAGTTCCCTTTTACAAGTAGGCTAGTTAGTTTACTTTTAACTAGGACTCCGGCTTGTAGAGTCCTAGATCCTAGCTAGTAGATCTTTGCTAGTTTTTATAAATATAACATAAATATAACAACTACAAGGAGGAGCAAGAACAACTACTACTACCGAATATGCTCTCTCTCTTTTCGTTTACAGTGATCTTCTCCTTTGTGTCTTTATTGGTTTTAAGTTAAATTCTTTTCTGTTTATAGTAGTTTACTTTATTATATTGACTAGTATTTTAACGTTGATTACTCCGAAAGGGAAAATGGTATTACGGTAGAAGCTGAGAATTCATCCTTTCATGTATAAACAAGTGAAAAGTGTACCTTTTAAATTGGACAATCTGTTTGGCTCATAGTTGTCAAGGCAACAAGACAACAAGGCGACAAGGCAAAACGCGTTGGAGGGTGACTGGGCGCCTAAGTGTCAATAAGGCGTTCGAGGCGCACCCCTTCGTATATCCCCTTATTCTACTTATTATTATTTGTATGCTTATATCATACACCAAAATCAACCTAGGAAATGCAATAAGATATCAGCATGACTACTACCACATTATATATTATACGCGAGACATCAAGGGAAAAGACTGAAAGTCTGAACATCTATAAAAAAGAAGAAATATTAATTATTAAATATTAGATCAATTGAATAATCATAAATCAACAAACAACACAGATTAATAAGTAAATGAAGAAAACAATATATTAGGGGCAATAACAAGTAACAAGTAACAAGTAAACAGATCATGTAATGATGGATTATGTAAAAGATAAGCATTTGGATTGAATAATTGAATAAGGATACAAAAATGAAGTAAATTATTAGTACTTTAATAATCCTTTGTACCATGACTTGTTTCCACAATTGAATAAATGTGTTATAACTGGAATCAACCTACTGTAATAAAAGATTTTAAAAACAGACATAAAAAAGAAGGCGGTTGTTTCGGGCAATAAGGTGTCCAGGGGAGCCCTAGGCAAGGAGTGGCCTAGAGAGCCAAGGCGCCGGTCTTTTTAACATGCGATAAGGCACCCAACCGCCCAGCCAGCTGAAACTCGCCTTGTCGCCTAGACGATGCCTTGACAACTATGGTTCCACTACTAATATTCCTTAGTGGGAAATGGTATTATGTTGGGCTTTCATGTAATATTCCTTAGCAGGTTTTAATTCTACACTGAGCTATAGCTAGAATTTCATTAAATTTATCACAATATAATTCTAAAGCAATAGTAATAGTAGTTTGTACAAACTAAAGGACTAAAACACAGCAGGCATACTGGATTTGGTATATATTATCTAAAAAATGAGTAATCCATACTCATGTCCTAACTTCCTAAGTCTGGAATTGCTGAGCCATAACTCCCTTTCAATTACTAGCTTCCGCATCCATATACCTATTTAGGCATCTTAGCATTGGATGTTAGGAAAAGAGTACTTTGCAATTCATAATACAATTTGAAAAGTTACGATACTCCGGTATAGAAAAGAATGTAAAGGATGGGAAATCACCTCTCCTTGATTAAGCTTCAGGACCTGGTGCATTCCGGGCGAGTTATAGTCCTTTTAATAGCATTACCTTCGGTTATGAATCTTGAACATGGAATAAATCCACATTTGGGCTGTGCTTCCTCAAGATGAAAATAAAAGCACAGAGGACAAGGTAAGACACAAATAAAAGAAAAAGTTTGTTACGATAAGTGCAGTAGAAGCCATCAAGAACAAAGATAAAGAAGACAACAATTGCAGAGAAGCACCTTTATTTCCACTGATATGCACGGGTTCTCTTTAAGAGGACCTGCAATGAAAAGATTATAAGTAGACCACTTCTAACACTACACCAAAACTACGAAGCAAATAACATTCACTATCGTAACGCAACAATCCCCATTCTTTCCTTGAAAGACTGACTAAAGCATTTCTAAGACCATAGAGAGGTCAAAAAGAGGGTAACTATGGTAGAAATGTTATTAAAACAAGGGAATTCAAGGTACAACCCCCTTTTTGTGTCAGGTGCAAGGTAAAGGCGGAAATGAAAGAAGAAGAACAAGAACATAGAGTACTTGGTTTGTTGCACAAAAATTGGGGAGGGGGTGATAGGTAAAAAGCAGAACTCGATGCTGGAGAGGAAGAAGAAAAAATCAAAAGAAAATTCAGCTGGTTGCTGAAAAGGATGTATTGAGATTGGATTCTGGCCTTCTTTTCTTGCTTCCTATTCTCTTTTCTTAGGGTTTAGAGCACAAGCCACCCCAAACAAAGAGAAACTGAGCCAATCTCCCCAATAAACAGCATGTATTTTACTAATAAGCCACCTTTTTATAACAATTTAAAAGCATACCCAGTAAGAAAAAAACCCAAATGTGAAAGAGCATACAAGGTCAACTTCAGTAAGGTGCCCCATTATTGTGACTTGCACCTGATTGGAGGTGCACAAAGGTGCTTATCTTTGTGAATTCATACGCCTGGGATTGAGGCAAGGCACAGGAGTTGTACAAGGAGGTTCAGGACACACCTCAGTCCTCAGTCACACCTGTCTTCTAGCCTCAATCACACCGTATCTTAAATGGCCTTCCCGATTCCAAATATGCAGATACCGATATCTACAAGATTGCAGTTGGCTAGACTACTTTAGCAAGGCACCCTCGTATGATACATCAACCTAAAATAGGTAGAGGTGGATTATTCATTTGATGGGCAAAATTCCATTCCCTCCACCCCCCACCCCCCACCCAATTTTTTTTTTTTTTAATATGAAGGCAAATATTAATATCCAATCCTACTCCCATTATACTAAAACTGGACTTACTTGTATTCTGTTTTGGCCTGGCTAATCTTCAGATCTAGCATGTCATTTTCGAAATCCCAGCCAACCAGCCCCCTCATTGGTGAAGGTGTCAGCTTAAGAAGTTTGTCATAAATGAATAACATGAGATATGGTGCAACGGAGAAAGAATGTGATCCTTCTCCCAGATATTCTCAAATCTCAATTCATCAATACACCAACGAAACATTTTCCCCCAAAACACAGCCAATGATTCTTCAATGGATCCAATCTTTTTATTTTGTGTGTCAATGAACCTTATGCATGCTTTTTGTGATTCACTAAATACAATTCAAATATCTTTATCCTTCCCTTAAAACTTTTCCATAAACTGCCTAAAGAGATATAGATATGCCTAGCATAACACAATCTGGACATTTCACTTCTTTAGAGCTAATAATCCTGTCAATAAATTATCTATAACTACCAAATAAATAAAAGGTCCACAACCTGGTGCAAGTCCTGCTATTGAAGGGTCCCAGGAGAGGTGGATTGGAGTCGGTCCTCAACTTTGTCATTTTTTACATGAAGTGGTCACTCTCAAACTTGATTCCATATCTTCATGGCAATCTAAGCTTCTACCATCCACCAAATAGTGGCCTCCCATGTAAGTACAGAATTTTTTACAGAAAATGATTCATAAATAACATCTAAGGAGCTACCTGTGTAACATAGCTAGTAAGTTCACACAAGTGCAATTCAGCAAGAATAAATATGTTATATTTTTCTTCTAAAATAAGACAGATATTCTGCAAAATATATTCAGGGATGACGTTTACCATGAGGAAAAACTGAATGATCAGAAATAAGAAGAGCTGAATCACACAGGGTATTAACCTTGGCAGCATTTACTCGCCAAGCAGGGCGCTGACAGAGAACATTGTTCTCAACAGACTCCAAGAATTTCCTAGACACAAGGACACGCACCTGCTATTTCAGAGAAAGCCCTAGTTAAAGATCTTTTCCATCAAGGATGTAACATTGGGCAATCCATATTATATTAACAGTCTACATGAAAATGAATCAATCCAGATAATTCATTTAGTTGACCACTTGGGAAATTGGCAACAACCAAATGTCACATGACAACAGTATACAACAGTATTCCTAAATGCCCAATTCATGCCCAATTCATGCCCTTACTTAGATAGTGTTAAACCACTGCTGTCTGCTTTCCCTTTCCATTTCCCACCTCTTCCGTCCCCAAATGAAATACATGATTGCTTATGAAACACGAGGGTCAATGGAAGATCAGTTTGAATAGATGGATATGTAATCAAGCATATGATGTGCCATAAAGTTATGAACACGGGTATCCAGGGCAAATATGAACAGGAAAAGAGAAAAGCAACAAGCATTCTTCTTGATAAAACAGGCAGAAGGCAAATGAATGTGCAACAAAAAAAAGAGAGGATATTATGACAGTAGTTCACCAATCATGCAATCAAAGAAAAAGAAAACTGGGAAGAAAATGTTTCTGACCAGCAAAAAAAAAAGATTCAATAATATGTAAATACAAATAAAGGTGTACAACTACTTTTAACTTCTAAGTACTATACTGAGAAACTAAAAGATGCTCAAACTATGAACAACAGAAAAACATAGCGAATCAAGGACCACCATAGATTCCCCAAGTCAGATCGGTCAACATTCAGTAACTCCTTCTAAAAACAAGCCAATCAACCAAGAAAGAGCCACCAAAGCACATAAGTCATTATAGCATCTCAACTAGCCTTCAAGAAGGAACGGCACCATCTTCCATACCACGGCTATAGGTGTATTTTTGGTATTTGGTGTCTAATAGACTTGTTTGAACTCCTATTGTAGCCTTGTAAATCACAAGCTTGGATCATCATAAGTTAAACCTGAGCTCCAAGCAGATCAGAACTCAAGCATGGAGTTAGAATTTCAGATTCATCAAGAAGCTGGATGTTAATATGTATCAAGTTCAAGGGTTTGCAAGGTTTTTAACCTATTATGAATCAAGTCACTTCCACACTTGTAATAAAAATCAAAAAAATTCAACAAATTTAGAATGTGATACCACTATATATATGATGGTTATTCCAATTGATCACATCACATATTTTAAAAATTAAGCCAACTCTATTCCGTTTCTCCCTAAAAGGCTAAATCAAATAAAGTACATCAACAAGAGCGACATACCCCAGCATCAACATGTTCAGAGCCTAGCATGGTGTAAGCACCCCATTTTTGCCATCCCCAGCCATGAACAAGAGTCTTGATGGGCATATTCAGAAGGGTTGCGGGTCAATTCAAGGTTTGGATGATAAGTGGTGATTTCAAAGCTGATTTTGGCGGGCCCTACAGCAAGGTCATGGAAATACCTTCGAAATGATACTAGAATCATTCAATTCCGATATCAAACGAAGAAGGTGTCGCGATTTTAGTCGGATTGAAATTGGCTTATTAAATCCAAGGGCTTTTTTGTAAATTACCATAAATTAAGGATTTATTGGGCAAATTATCGTGATTTAAATCGATCGGACTTCATTCGACCATATCTTGATCGTTCGACATCCAAATCCGACGATTCAAGCGCCACTGTGCTCCCTTGCCTGTCCTCTTCAAAGTGGACGTGAAGAATTTTGGACGGAAGCCGTCAGCGGGTCCCATGCAAAGTTGTCGATTGGATTATCGTCAAAACTCCAATTCTTCATATCTTGATCATCCGAAGTCCGAATCAGACGATTCAAATGCCATTGTGCTCCATTGTCCGTCCTCTTCAAAGTGGACGTGGAAAATCTGAGACAGAGGTCGTCGAAAATTTTCATACGGAATTGCAAGCTGAGAGGACTCATAATAGAGAGAGAAATCAACCCAGTCCATACTTGCTCAGCCCAACCCAGCTCAAGCCCAATTTAGTCCAACCCCGTCAAACTCAATCAGTCCAGCCTGACCCAACCCAAATCGGCCCAGATCGAGTCGGGTCGGCCCATGTGTATGCACCTTATGTATTTATTACATATATACATTTATATATTATATAATATATGTTTTATATATATATCATATTATATATATTTTTATATATTATATTATTATACTATATTATACTATATTATATTATACTATGTTATATTATATATATATATTAGTCGGTTAAAAAGGAAAAAAGAAGAATCCGAATAAAAGAGGGAGAGGAAGAGAGAGAAGAAGAGAGAAGAAGAAAGAGAGAGAGGCAGAGAGAAGGGGAAGAAGGCAGCAGCAGCAGAGCTGCCGCTGCCGTGGAGAAAAAAGGAGCAGCAGCTCTGCTGCTGATCCATGTAGTAAAAAAAAAAAAAAAAGAGGCAGATGAGCAAGAAGAAGATGGCAGCAGCAGAGCCGCCGCCACCGAAGAAAGAGGGAGCAGCAGCTCTGCTGCTGGTCCATGAAGAAAAAAAAAAGAGAAGGAGAGAGAGGCAGAGAGGCAGAGAAGAAAACAGCAGCAGCAGAGCTGCCGCTGCCGTGGATGAGAAAAAAGAGCAGCAGCTCTGCTGCTGGTCTGGTCCATAGAGTGAAAAAAAAAAAGAAAAAAAGAGTGAAACCAGAGAGGAGAAGAAGAAGAAGAAGCGGTAGCAGCAGTACCAGCAAATGGGGAAAGAGAAGATCGATGAAGAAGAAGAAAGTTGAAGGAAAGAAGAAGAGGTAAGAAATTTTTACCTGTTACATACCTGAATTGATCACCTCATCAGCTCTATCATCAGCCCTTGATCTAGAATCTAAAACTGGTTATATATTTATTGTGATGATTGAAAATTAATCTGAACTCTTGATATGATGAGCTGAACCCTTGAATGATGCCATGCAATCTGCCCTCTTTATTCCAACCATGATTTATTTTATCGATCCGATCATGAATGTTTGGAATCGTTATGAAATTGATGAATGTTTGGAATTGCTATGAAATTAATGAATTATTTTGAAATTGATCCAGTGGATGCTTGAAGTAATTGAATGAAATTAATCCCATCACTTACTTGGAATTATTTATGGAATTGATCCGACCATGATTTTCATGTAATTGGTCCGATCATGTGATGGAAATTGTAGATGATCCGACCATATAATGGAAATTTCATGAAATTGGTCCGACCATATAATGGGAATTTTAATGTGATTGATCCGACCATATAATGAAAATTTCATGAAATTGGTCCGACCATATAATGAGAATTTTAATGTGATGATCCGACCATATAATGGAAATTTCATGAAATTGGTCCGACCATATAATGGGAATTTTAATGTGATTGATCCGACCATATAATGAAAATTTCATGAAATTGGTCCGACCATATAATGAGAATTTTAATGTGATTGGTCCGACCATATAATGGGAATTTCATGAAATTGGTCCGACCATAGGTTTGGAATTTTAATGTGGGTGATCCAACCACATGATCTGAATTTTACGAGAGTTGATCGTGACCATATGATTAGAATTTTAATGATTTGATCATAGCCATTGATCTGAAATTTTGATGTGATTTTAATTAATTTGAACCGTTAGATGATCTTTGGAAGTGATGTTAATCAATCTGAACGGCTGGATTGTGATCTTGACAATCTGAACCGTTAGATGGTCTTTGGAAGTGCTTTTAATCAATCTGAGCGGTTAGATTATCATGATGAACGATCTGGGCCATTAGATTATCTTTGGAAATGATTTAAATGAATCTGAATGGTTGGATTATGATCTTAGGCAATTTGAACCGTTGGATTGTCATCGTGGGTGATTTTGATGAATCTAAATCGTTAAATCTTGATCATGAGTATTTTTGATGAATCTGAACGGTTGGATTATGATCTTGAGTGATTTAAACCGTTGGATTATCATCGTAAAAATTTTTGAGTGATGTAAATTATTGAATCTGGATCATAATTGATTTAGACGAATCTGAGCCATTGATTTCTTAGTCTGATCATGATAGGAGATCTAAGCCATAGATCATAGCTATTTTGATGAGATATGAGTCATTGATCATGATTATAGCTATTTGATGAGATCTGAGCCGTTGATCTTGGCTGTTTTGATGAAATCTAAGAGTTGATCATGATCATCATTTTTTTTGAAGAGATATAACCGTTAGATTGAGGATTTGATATGGTCTATGTTGTTATATCTATGCATCTATCATTTTCCCTTGATTATGCTGTCATATTATGCACTACCATGTTTGGAATGCTTACAATGTTAGCTTTGTGCACACTGCCATGCTGATCTGCTGCTGTATGCTATGCTTGAATGATGTTTATGTCGGCAAGAACTTACTTTTCGCTACACCCTAGTCGAACTGCCGTGCATGTACACTGATAGAAGACATTCTTAGGTGTGGGGACGTGCATATAGGCACCCACATTCATGGAAAGGGTAATAATGGAAAATGATAAAAGTCTTAATCAAGAATCATGAAGCTTAGCCCAACAATTCCAAATCAGGGTTGTAAGTGACAAGGGTAGTTTAGGACGATCCCTACCCCTCAGTTCATTTCCCCTAGGATGCAGAATCTAGATAGGTTAATGTGAATCCAACCGCAGATCATCTAGGATTATCTTTCGGTCCGATCGGACCGCCCATATTCTGACCCAAGTGGGTCACCCAATGAACAGTGCCATTTCGAACTACGCGGATCCTGATTCTCAGGTCAATACCCTGAGATACGTAGGTAGTCTGGGAAACTCCCAGATACGGTTCCACACATCAATCAATGTGCCCTCATACCTTACTCCCTGAGAGTACAACCCTACTCCCTGAGAGTACAAACCTTACTCCCTGAGAGTACAAATCCACTCCCTGAGAGTACAAACCTTACTCCCTGAGAGTACAAACCTTACTCCCTGAGAGTACAAACCTTACTCCCTGAGAGTACAAACCTTACTCCCTGAGAGTACAAACATCACTCCCTGAGAGTACAAACCTTACTCCCTGAGAGTACAAACATCACTCCCTGAGAGTACAAACAAACCTTACTCCCTGAGAGTACAAACCTTACTCCCTGAGAGTACAAACTTTACTCCCTGAGAGTACAAACCTTACTCCCTGAGAGTACAAACCTTACTCCCTGAGAGTACAACCCTAACTCCCTGAGAGTACAACCCTAACTCCCCCGAGTACAACCCTAACTCCCCGAGAGTACAAACCTTACTCCCCGAGAGTACAACCCTACTCCCCGAGAGTACAACCCTACTCCCGAGAGTACAAACCTTACTCCCCGAGAGTACAAATCCAACTCCCTCTATCATGAAGTCGTACTTGCGAGTACGCACCCTTAGCCTTGCGAGGCTCTATCTTGAAGTCGTGCTTGCGAGCACGCACCCCCCTTAGCCTTGCGAGGCTCTATCTTACACTCTACTCCCTGAGAGCCACACCCTACTCCCTGAGAGCCACACCCTACTCCCTGAGAGCCACACTCTACTCCCTGAGAGCCACACTCTACTCCCTGAGAGTACAACCCTTACTCCCTGAGAGTACAAACCTTACTCCCCGAGAGTACAACCCTACTCCCCGAGAGTACAACCCTACTCCCGAGAGTACAAACCTTACTCCCGAGAGTACAAATCCAACTCCTCTATCATGAAGTCGTACTTGCGAGTACGCACCCTTAGCCTTGCGAGGCTCTATCTTGAAGTCGTGCTTGCGAGCACGCACCCCCCTTAGCCTTGCGAGGCTCTATCTTGAAGTCGTGCTTGCGAGTACGCACCTTAGTCTTGCGAGACTATCTTACACTCTACTCCCTGAGAGCCACACCCTACTCCCTGAGAGCCACACCCTACTCCCTGAGAGCCACACTCTACTCCCTGAGAGCCACACTCTACTCCCCGGAGAGCCACACTCTACTCCCCCGGAGCCACACCCTACTCCCGAGAGCCACACTCTACTCCCGAGAGCCACCTCTACTCCCCGGGAGCCACACTCTACTCCCGAGAGACGCACCTTACTCCCCGAGAGTACAACCCATGAAACGAACTACGTTGTACCCGATTTTCGGGACCTCCGGAATACGTAGGCAACTTGGAGGACTCTCCAAGTACGGTACCTCATCTTAGTATCCTTAGGTTCCCCATATCCATATCCATATCCGTATCCATATCCTCGTTCACTTCGATCCATTTAGGCTATCTCTAGATTCAATCTCAATCATCATCAAGCATAAACTTCAACTTGAATAAATTGAATCTAAGAAAGCTTAATCATAATCCACATCCATAAACCTTAACCACTTCCCCGTTTCGAACTACGTTTTTGGACTTGATTTCCAGGATTGGAATACGTAGGCAATTTGAGACGTTTTGGACATCTCAGATTCAGTCCATCACCGAACCATCTTTGGTTCGGTTCATTGTATATTATTTTATTTATTTTCTTACTTTGAGAACATGTTTGGCTGAATTTAGGCTAGAAGAACTCAAGCAACTTGGCATAGGATCCCCCATGAGCCCTAGTCATCATCCATCGACCATGAACAGTCAGAACCATAGAGTCTAAGGAAAGTAGAGTCACATAGGAGGCCGATTTTTGGATCGGGCAGTTTTGGGTGCCTAACACCTTCCCAAACTGTACTTTGAACGCTTACCCGTTCTCTGTTGGACCAAAGCCGATATGTTGGGTCATGAGTCAATAGAAGTCTTATCTCACGATGAGGCTACATTTTAGGTCCTAGACCTTAATCTAGGTGGCGACTCCAAATCATTTCACCGTCCATTCAGCGTGTGTGGACATTCACTATCCTCACACATGGGTCTCATCACATAGAGCACATATAGCTGCTGAACAGCTTCCATTGACGTGGATGAGACGAGGTCATTGGTATCTTTCCAAAGAAGGCATTCAAACGTGGACAAAACCGAGGTATCGTAGTACATTGGGAGCCGCTCGAGGAGCTTTCCGGATGCGCAAAACTTTTCCAACTGTATCCGTCAAACCGAAGATGGATTATACAAAACGAAATAGGTACGAGATCCAAATCGAAGCATATTTGCACAATGAACCACAGGCCAATGAGTAAAAGTATTTCATTACGACAAATTGCTGATGGAAAAAAGGCCATAAAAAACTCACAAATGAGTGAATATTCTAGAATTGATGCAAAGACCGAGGAAATGGATGCACCTTTCCAAGAGAAGGTTTCATATGATATAGTTGTATAAAAATCATCTGAGAGCATAAAGGATGAAATATTTATATAGATGCACATTTGAAGGCTTATACCATCCTCAAAACCTTATTTTTCGTTTGGGTACCTTTTGCTGGCTTTATGGTGTTTTTTTATTATCTATTTTGTAAAAGAAGAAGAGAGTTTATTTGTTTTACTAAATGCAATAAAAAAAATACGAGAAAATAATGTTGATAGTTCTTTCAAACATGCCTATATATTAGTTGCAATGACGTTCCAATTAAAGGTCCATCCCCCACCCCCTTTTCTTTTTTCTTTTTTTTTAATTTCGATGCTAACAATGAAAGGTTTTTTCGGTGTGAACGTGTGATAACTAGGTTTTATTATTATTACTACTATTATTATTATTAATCCATAAAGCCTATGGAACCTTTCAATTCAAGGTTTTCATAAGCTTATAGTTCAAATACCGCAGGAGGACACATGGAGTACTCGAAAAGGAACTCGTGGGCATTCTCAAGAGGAAGTAGGTTTTTACCCTTTCCTTGGCGGCATGTAATACCTTAGCGACGAGTTATTGGTGATTTAATCGGTTATGTTGCCTCTCGCTCCACTCCGAGCTTGATACTTGAAATAAAATTCAAGCCGAGATGGGGATTTAGGATGAGTGTGGTGAGCGCAAAGAAACAAAATCTTGGACCGGTGCATCTATGACACAAATAAAAATATCGAACACGAGAACTCTCTTTGAAACGGAAGCTTGTAAACAATATATAATATATTAAATAATCAAGAAAAGGTAAAAGCAAAAGAATGGAAGTTATCTGACGGTGTAAGTACGTACAAAATCAGGTGAAGATCCGGTGTAAGCAAGAACAAGATTCGCAGCCCCTTCTCCTCTCAGAATCCGGTCGACTACATCTTTCTCCTCTAAAACAACCTCCATGGATTCAATCGCCCCCCGCAATGCCGTCCCACGAAGGATGAAATTTGATCGAAGGTGTTAAAGAGATCAAATTGGGAGGGGAAAGCAAATTGAAGAGATGAATAGAGTTCGTTCTTAACTTGGAAATCTCCGTCATCTCTCGGTGGGGATGACAAACTCTAATTTCCACGATTAGATCCCTGTAAAATCGTTTGGAGATTAAAAAAAAAAAAACGCCAAAGAGAGGGAATAATGAAGGAGTTGAAGGTTGAAGCGAAGAGACAATCGGGGGATGATTTAAAACGGTTTTCTTTTCTAGCAATTGCTGTTGATCACAATCACAGATTCACGGCTCTCACAAGTTAGAGAAGCCAAGTGAGAGGAGAGTGACGAGTCACGAGAGCAGCGGCTGTGGCTGCGGTG